>JAOUZG010028580.1:846186-863388 GCA_026289955.1 Argiope argentata
ATAGAGGATGTCAGTTGGGTGAATCGGCCAGTATTATAGACGGACTATGAGAAGGATAGAGGATGTCAGTTTGGTGAGCTGGTCAGTATTATAGCAGGGCTATGCGAAAGAAAGAGGATGTCAGTTTGGTGAATCGGCCAGTATTATAGACCGACTATGTAAAAAATAGCAGTCGGCTGCAGCAAATCCTGCTACGTTTAGTGAAGGCGAAGTGGTCGGCTGTATACAAAAAGTGTTGGTATCTTGGTGGGTCGGTCATTCGATTTTATTCTTGTGCCAATGGGCGGACCGGAGTAACTAGTTAGTGATTTTCAATGATTTGTGCATTGGAATGGTATCAATTAATGATTCGATAACATTCCACTCATTCAATACAGTTAATATGCAAATTAAGCATGATCCCCAAATATAAGAATTTTTATTTACTAAAAATTAAAGCCATACCTTTGTGGCAAAATGTTATTAAACTCCTTTTTTTGTTTGACGACTCAACGCTGCCAGTATCTCATCATCGCGTTTGAAGGGGTCTTTGGAGGGAATTAATACATGAACGGTGGGAAAAGAAAGTATAAGAGAAAATTTGTAAAATAATGAACTATATAAAAGTTGAAGTTATATGTAAGCAATTTGTTGAAGTTAAAGTAAACTTAACCAGTGGGAGTGGTCTCCCCCAAAATTTTCCCGCATACTCTCTAATAAACTTGTCAGACCAGAGAACGCCCTGCATAGCATTGGCGTACAATAGTTACGAAATATTATGTTTTGGCATGAATTTATTTTTACTGAATCTATGTAGTTGGCGATTTATTTGGCGATTAATCCCTGCCATGCAGCCAAAAGTATTCAAAAATGAAATTTGTACTTTAGGTGGGTTTTTACTATCGACTGGAACAAATGAAAAATTTATAAAATCCATACATATTGTTTACTTAATACTACTACTATGTATTGTATTATATACCATACCTATACTTTATTTACAATTGACATTTAAAGATATTGTTAGAAAACGGACCCCAAAACTTTCTGCTTTTTCACGCATGCGTTAGGATGCGTTTAATTTTTGAAAATAGAGGTGAAAGAAATAATGAAAGGTGGGATGCTTATATTTAACAATAAAATTATTTTGAATTGCTAGCAAGAATGAATTAAAATAATACGATATTGACAGTAAATAGTAATTTTATATACACTCTATAACAAAAAAAAAATCGACGCACCAAGAAGCAATCATCCGATTGTTTTGAAATTTCGTATGCATGAGTGTTTTGACCAAGTATGCAAATGATTAAATTTAGGCTTCCAATGAATGAATAGTTTGATCTCCCGCGCATTGGAACTGCATATCCAGCAGATGTATATTAGGAGCAGTTCTTCAACGGTTGTTAAAATTTTCGGTTTGATTGCGATTCAGATTACCTTTCAACAGCTTAAAAAATGCCTAGCCGCAGGGTTCGTGCTCATTACGAGCAACTGTCAGAGTTTGACAGAGCTCGTATCATTGAATTGAAAAAGCCTGGTTGGACAAATCGGAGAATCGCTCGTCATTTGAGTTGAAGCGATGCGGCAATTCGAAGATGCTGGCAAGGATAGGTTGAAAATGGAAGAGTTCAGCATCGGGATGGTAGCGGTCGATCTAGGGTCACAACAGATCGTGAGAACAAAGTGATTGTCCGATCAGCTGTCACGGCCCCTTCTTCATCTCTATCAACCACCAGACGTTCAACCCAAACACCAATGTCCACCATGACCATTCACAGACGGTTGAAACAACGAAATCTACCCTCGCGCCAACCGTTACGCCACCTGCCACTCACGTCTGCGCACTGCTGAACCAAATTACAATGGTGCATGGCTCTATCAGGTTGGAATGATGCCGACTGGGGACGTATAGTCTTTAGCGACGAATCCCGCTTCCAACTGTGCCCTGATGATCATCGAAGACGTGTTTGGAGACACCCAAGGTAGAAGGGGATCCTGCTTTCACTATTGCACGCCACACCGGCCCTCAACAAGGCATTATTGTCTGGGATGCCATTTCCTCTGATAGCCGGACCCCTTTGGTCGTCATTAAAGGTCACTTACTGCATAGCGGTACGTGAACGATATCCTAAGACCTGTTTTGCTACCATTCCTTTTGCAGTATCCTCGGCTGGTTTTTCAGCAGGACAATGCCACACCACATACGACACGTGTTGCTATGAACTGTCAGCAAGCTTGTCAAACACTTTCTTGGTCTGAATGATCTCTCTCCCATTGGGCATGTCTGGGATATGATGGGAAGGCGATTGCATTTGCCATGGAATGTTGATGACCTCGTTCGACTATTCAAGCGAATTTGGCAGGAAATACAGCAGGAGACCATCCGGAAGCTATATCGGTCTATGCCACGCCGTGTTTCAGTTTGCATCCAGGCTAGATGTAGGTCAACACCTTTTTGAACTCGTTACTGTACCTAAAATATTCAGTTGTTCTGAGATTTTAATCATTTACTATTCCGTACATTGTCTTCCTATTCCCAATTTTTGTCTCAATCGGACAACTCCTTCTTGGTGCGTCGATTTTTTTTTGTTATAGAGTATATTAAGTGTTTGCATCTGAGTTTACATTTTACTGAAATAATAGACCGACATACTATCAACCTTCTGTTGGGTTTAGCTCAAAATTTGAAAGCTGTCTACTCTATAGATGTTGATTATGAGTACCAAATCTTATCTATCCAGCTCTCTTTATTTTGTAACTTATATTTGAATAACCAGACAGACGGAATTTTTCTGAACAGATTTTACTATAAATTTCATAGATATTTGCAAATTTGGTGTATAGATAGTATATCAAATTTCCACCTCCAAGATCGAAGTTTTTTAAAGCTACCTTTATCACAGACAGACAAGATATTCTTAAAAAATGTGTTTTTCGAATTCAAGGAGATCTAAGACGTGAAAATCTCGAGTTTGAATTTTTTTGACGATTGTTATACTCGTTCTATTTTATTTATGCGAAAAAAGGAATAGGAGAAAGTCCGCAAGAATCTCGTTCAGAATCACAAAAGCTTTCGATTCTTGAATATATGGACGTTTTTTATTCCGACTATAAGTCTGACGTGCCCTTGCATTGATTTTATGAATTTTTTGTATTTCTGACAATGACGTCATTGGTTGCCAAAAAAAAAAAGGTAGGGAAGGGGGATGCTTCGTGCAAAGCAAACAGGGAAAACTATTGAAAACGTGAAAATTAATAAAGCTCCTTTCCCCCAAACATGCCTGAGAAAGATGGAGTGAGATTAAAATTTGCATTTTAAATGACCTCGACGCATTCAGACGGAGGAGGAGGTTAAAAGAATGAAAACATCGGCTCGCAGTCGAAAGAGAAGAAAAAGAAAGAATTTCTATACTCATAAATATATGTGTATTGTAAAAGTGGTAAAAATTTGAATTTAATTCCGTTATATTTTGAACTAAGTATGTACATATCTCTATTGATAATAAAAGAAAATGCGTATGTTGGTGCTTGACAAATCAGATTGTTTGAATTAAAGCTCACAAATTCGGCACAAATATATAATATGAAGAGAAGGTATGTACAACTGGGGATAAATTTTTTGGATTTTAGCTATAGTTTTAGTTAATTAAAAATTCAAGAAACTTTTGTCATTTCCTTTCATTAACTTTCGAAATTTTATTGCACTCCTAATATCACTTATTGTCGGTAATTGTTGATACCTCGCCAAACTTTCCCAGATTTGAATAACAAAACTATTTTTCTTGCCATTAATTTGGAGCTGTTAGAAATTAAGTGTTTTAATGGATGTTATCGCAATAGTTGTCTTCCCAAAACTTTCCCGCATATTCTGTAATAATTTATCATTGCATTAGCGTATGATATTACGAAATATTAACTTTCAGTCCGAATTTAGCATTTTTACTGAATCTACTGTGCCACCTTTGGCGAGTTATTTGGCGATTTATCCCTGGCATGCTTTAATATTATCCAATTCAAATTTATGTTTTAGGCAGGTTTTTCTCAATCGATTCAAACACAAATTTGACACATAACTGCACTTGTGGTCAGAAATTCCTTTTCCAAATTTGATATATACAAGCTATTGCGTTTTCAAATGATCGTGTTTACTTATTTCCGATAGTACAGCCCGACAGACAGTTAGCCCGTAGTTCAGTTTGGTCAAAATTTGACTATTCTTTACGCTATAAATGTTGAATCTATGTACCGAATTTTTATCTGTCTAGGTCTCTTCGTTTTGTAATACTCGTGTTAACTTATATTCGAACAGCAGGACAAACGGACTTCCTCTGAACAGATTTTATTCAGAATTTTACTACCTGCAAATTTAATATAAAGACCGTTTACAAAATTTCATCGGTACTTACGTATTAGACCATCGACGCCAACGATTTAATTACTGATCGGTGACGGATTCAAATTCGGCGATAAACCGTCGACGCCAACGAAACCAACAAAATGGCTGACGACAGTTAAGGTTTGAACAATTTTTAAAATACTGGCCGTTTAGCAGCTCATTGGCGGCACCTTCAAATTTGGTGATAAAGATCGACGTTCTAATACGTAAGTACCATTTCATCTGTCCAGCTGAAAACGTATTTGAGTTATTTTTCTCACATACATTGTCCAAAAATGGACATTGTCCAAAAATGCGTTTTTCTAACTCAAAGAGGCCTAAAACATAGGGATATGTCAAAATCAAGAGTTCGAATTTTTGACGACTTTCATACATTCTCTATACTACGTTTACTCGGGAGTAAAAATGCAATTTTATATGTTCAAACTATATATAACTTTAACCTGTATAACATTATCTGTATTTTTTCGTTACCCGGGCGCAAATATCGCCAATTGTGAACCAAACGTGATCTGAGTTGCCAAGCGAAGGGAATGACAAAACAGTCATCATGATTTGGCAAATTTTTGTTTACTCACAGCTAACGGAAAAAGTACCACATTATCTTATCTAGTCCTTACAGACAGATCTAGAAAGATTTCGCTGCATTGTTTTTATCACCTGATAGACATCTTGTGTAAGATACCGCTTTCCAAATCAATGAGCATTCGTAATATTCCAGACGGCAGTGAACATGCTTTATTGTGCCTGTTTTTTAACAATATATTCTAATCTATATTAATAAAAATGGATCTCGAAATGCGTTGCTAAGCGCAAAACTAGAGAACGGCTCGACCAGTTTGGCTAATTTTTTAAAAAATATTTTCGTTAAGATACGAGGATGGTTCTTAAGGAGAGAAAAAATGAAAAAAAAAAAACATCTGCGAGGAAAATAGTTAAAACGAAACTTTTCTTACTTTCCCGCCAAAAATTTTCATTTCCATCCCCCACACCAACTGAGTGAGATAGCAGGAAGTAATAAATTATGGTTTGTTTAGAAAGAAATACGCGAAGTCAGTTGGTTTTCATTTATAGATAACGGGATGTTTCAGAAAGAAAGAAAGTAGTTGCTTTTATTATTAGTCTGTATGGATTTTAATCAATGCCTGCTCAAAATAAAGTCTGTGCAGGGTAGATAAAAAAAGAATAACAAAGGGAGAAAAGGGTTTGTAGAAAGAAAAGTAGTGAAGAAAAAAAGGATAGAAAAAAAGAAGGGTATATGTGTGTCACCTTTATTTCCTCTGTGCGCGGCATTTTCCAAGCTGTTTTTAAACTTACGCATCTCTTGAAAACCAACTGTGTCTTTATTTGTTTAGTGTGTTTACATTTGTGAAAATTTGAATCTCATTATTCTATAAAAACGCAGAATTTTAGACCTTTCCCTCCACCATTTAAGTAAAATATCAATTCCGGGACAATCATTGCTCGGATAGAAAGAGAAAGATAAGTAGTACAATGAAGAGAACATCTGAAGAAAATAATACTATAAATGAATTATGTGATTAGGAAAATTTATTTGGTTTAAAAATATTTTGGTGAAAAATCTGTTATGAGACACAGCTACATAAAATATTACATGAAAATTCTAGCGAGCATTAATACTGGCGAACCGACTGGTCGCCAAATGCAGCTAATTTTAAATAAAAACCTAATTGCACATTTAAATACAAATTAGATGTTTATGAAGGCATATAAACAAAACTATTTTTCCATTGAGTGATTATAAATTTTATGCGCAGACTAGTCCGCTGCTTAGGATTTATGCAATGTAAAAGAAGCAAGAAGTTTCCAAAACAAGGCAAACAATTAAGATAAAATATTAATCGACTATGAATTTATGAGACCGACTTTTCAAGTATTACTTTTTGCATGTCGCTTCTCAAATTTCACCTGCGGTTTTCATTGCATTTTAAACTGCCAGACCGATTAACGCATTAATAGTTAATGCCACACAATCATGTAGAAGTAGCTAAATTCACTGCAAGGTTTTTTGTGATTGGTTCGCGAATAGAATGTAGTTAATAAATATTTTATTCTCGATACTCAGACGATTTTAATAGCCTTTTATTCGATCAGTCAATCATATCGAAAAGATGCCTAATAATTAATGGATATCTTGATATCGCATGACCGTCTGTTTGGGTATCGTATATTCTCAATATTGATTTTTGGAAGAGGCATTTTTCTTTTTATTGTGAGCTCGTTGAACTTTTAATAAGTCGTTTCGATTGAGCAAAACTGTATTTGAAAGTAAATTTAATAATACTTGTAAAATGATTTATTTTTTACTTTGCCAAAAAACAAACAAACTTATAAATCATCTTGGAAATAAATGTTATGCATGTATGCATCAGTCTACATAACTAACAGACACATTGATTTAGATAGCTGAATTTAAATTTATATTTTGCATTTAAAAGTAAAAATTTGAATAATATTGAATGAAATTCATTGTCAATGATAAGTCACCTTTGGTGATCAACTGGTTCATTAAAAAAAGCAGTTGCATTTATTTTTTATTCAGCCTTTTATGCATAATTTGAAGTTTATGTTTATCTCTTTAAAGTATTTTTCAGTAACAACTGTGACAGATTTTCAAGACCCTTCCTATCTGAATCGAACCTCATGACATGCAGTTTTTAAATTCATTTCTAATTGCACTCTGTCTTTTGGAGAAATGGAGTTTCATTCTCTGATTTAATTTAGTAAATTCTCCCTTCTTAAAATTTTCCACAATGAATGAAAATCATGTTTTAATAGTAAAAAAAACAATAAAAAATAGTATGAATTTCATTGCCACAATGAAATCTATTGCTAAAATTCGCAAAAATATTAAAGAAATAGACAAAATTTATGAAAACTTTTCACAGCTAAATTAGTATTAAAAGAAGAAAAGTGATTTATGAAAAATTGAAACAATGTAATTTTTTTTGCAATAATATGTCCAGGAGTTAAGTAGAAAAAAGCCAAAACAATATTTAATTTTTTAATTAATTAAAATTTAAAAAAAATTATGAGATGTACATTCTTATAATCCAAAGTATATTTATGTGAAATTTTGTTGCTTTAAGCTAAACGGTTGATTCTTAGAGCATCAGTGCCTGTGTAATTATACATTCAATCTCCTTTATTGTTGGTTAAATATATTACACATTCTATTAAACACCAACATATTTTCTATCGATGTAAAGGAGAATAATTATTTTTCGAATGAACAAAAAATGATATTAATAAATTACTCAATGGTTAAGATCAAAACTTTACTTGTAGTTGTACTTTTTACAGCTACAACTAAAAATATATTACTGAAGAAATTTATGAATATTTATTTTTCACATTCTGAGAAATAGAACAATATTCTGTAGGTTCAAAAGTCAAAGATCAAAGTTTGTTTTCCGTTCATCAAGCAAGAACGAATTAATCTCATCAGGTATATGCCATCTTCGACTTAAAACATATATATCATGATAACAGATTAGGACACACAAATTACGATAAAGTAATTTTAAAAATGTAAATGAATACTTAAGAGTGTGAAAATGAATTCTTTAATTGTAATTAATTAAATGAATGAATACTTTAATTGTAAGTAAATGAATACTTTTGCACGAAGTCTTCATATTATAGTATAGTGGTAGCTTCATAAGCCAGATAACTACCACCGGACACAAGCGATCACTTTTGTCTAGTGGTTAAATTACGCAACTATAAACCTTAATGCTTGGAGTTCAATCCAATCTCACATGCATCCAATCGCACCTTGAATAAGCAACTTTTACTGCTGCTGGAGCGTCCTCTATCGGCAGCAAAAGTCGTCAAGCCCATTAGAAACAATAACCAACATCGCTACCATCAACTCACACACGCTTGCTATATCGTTCGTCTTAACACCGACTCACTGGTGGGGGAATATGTGGTGGTAGCTTCATCAGCCAGATAACGACCTCTGGATTATTACTTTTGTCTAGCGGTTAAGATACGCGGCTACAAACCACAACGTTGCGAGTTCGGTTCAATTTTACCCTACAAAAATGGCGTTAGAAAAATTAGAGGAATGATATATCGTCGTCACATCGATTTAACTTTTTACATCTGAACTCAATATGTAGTTTAATCAATTTACTATTACAAACTACCAACATCACATGAAATATTTCTTATAAATGTTCGTACGTGTGTCGCTGCTTTCCAAGCAAATCTACCTTCTTACTGCTATAAAAATTGGAATACAGGTAATCTTGATGCATCTCAAAAGCCTACTTTTAAAATTCCATTCAGAAAAAAAAGTTTATTTAACTGAGTTGTTTTGGGTAATTTTTCACGTCTAATTATCCGCAATATCGTTTGTAATGATCGTAGTAAAATAAATAAATCCACCATTGGTAGAATAAATAACTGCCTTTCTAATGAAGTTTGTTTAAAACGCTCAATGTATTTTAAAAAGTTCTTTTTTTTTAAAAAAAAAAATCTTGTCTGATTTCCGGAAAACCTTACAAATTTAAAGCTACAACACCAGTATCTAATAATCTAATTTTATTATCTTTTCTCTAATGTTTTTGCTCTAACTTAAAACAACAAGCTCCGATACACTTTTTTTTAATTGTTTCCCAGATGAGTCCAAATAGAATAGATAGTTCGTAAATAGAAGATAATAGATTTTACTCTTTCTTTGACTTGGCAACAAGCCAACTAAGGAATGATTCCAAGACACAAAAAACTTTCTTATAAAATTTTAGTTCTAATAGAATTGTTTCAAACTAACTTAATTTTTTTTAAAAAAATGTCTTTATTTTTAGTTAATTGTTTCTCTTTCCATTATTTACAGTTGTTGAAAAGAAAAATAAGCATGTAAAATAATTTTTTTGTTTTGATTTTGTTTCCTTGTATAATTTTATTTTAATTTATACTGTTACGTTTTCAGCGTAGCGGGTTCGGATTGAATGGACTTTACTTGAGGACAGCACAAACAAATTTATTTACAGCTATTTACAGGATGACTTGATAAAGTAAAAACTTCAGATAAAAACAATCCAGCAGTCAACAGTCACTAACATCTTAAATACAAGCCTTACGCACAATAAACTCAGACTGCAAAACAGCTATCGTATGGCACAGCAAACAGTAAATCGCAGCGAGCTCAATAATACAACGTTAACAACAAACGTAAACACAGCTCACTAATAACAAGCGAGAAAAGTAATCTGTTAGTCCAGCGAGACGCTTCTCTTCCGAGAGGAAACTGCCGAAACTACGGCAACCCGTCCCTTATATAGCCGAGCGAGCGCCCGCCCAAAAGTACGCGGAGCTTCAAACGATCCATCGGCTACCAGACTATTCTTTTCGCCAAATCAACTCGGCTGGCGCCAAGTTCATCAGCCGTCGCCCATGAATTCTCCTTAGGCGAGCTTTCAAGGTGCTCTCCCGCTTGTAACAATACTATAGCGATTTTTTTTTCGACAGTATTCGTCACGTGACGAATAACCATTGCAGATGCTTCCAATTTAAAAATAAATCAGAACCCTTAAATGTGTTATAGAAAAAGTATATAAAAGTCAAATACAAGATGAAGCATTTGAATCTTCATCGTCAGAATCTGTTATTCATCGTATAAAATAAGTACTAAGCTATGGATTTAAAATGTAAGGCGAATTTCTCATAAAATTATGTCTTTTGATAATATAAGGAGAAAAAAAATTATATTTCTAATAATGTATATAGTTGCTTAAAGTGAAGATAAAAGTATTATCAATTAGAAAAATGATATTAAAAATACTGAAAACAATATATTTTTCTCTAAAAATTCAACTTACTTCATCACAGCCAAATGAAGTGGAGTGAATCCCTCTGCTGTAAGACAATCAATGTCAACTCCCATTGGTAAGAGTACCTGCCAAGGGGGAAATAACCATTAAATTATCCTGAAAATCGGGCGTTTTTTTGATGTCAAAATATTAAAAATAAGCGATTGATATAAAAAATTGAAACTCCTATCTCAAATTTCGTGTTATGTGAGAACATTATTATTTTAAAGCCATTGTTTGTCTTCTTTAAGTTAAGTCCTTAACCAATTTAGACAGGTTTGAAACAATCATGTGACCATCAGAATACGCATGCGTCGATATATCGAGAATCGGGTACATGACGGACATTCGTGCCAAGTTGTAACTTTTTGTTGGTGTTAAGTCGTCAAATGTGACAACATCTTTACCATTTTCTGATAACCCTAAAAGAGTATAATTGCCCAAAAGCGATAAATCGACAGTTTTCTGCATGTTCATTTTGTGGCTTCAAAAATTTCAAATCCAATTTAGCATAAAAGTCTAAAATTTCCAGCTAAAATATTTGCATTAAAATCTATCATCTTCTTCTGAGACATTCTGCATTTATTATTGGTTCTACAACAAATGTTTTATATACTGTTTTGCAATTAAATTTATTAAATTAATCAAATGAAATGAAATAAAAAATTTCTCTTAATACTTACATACATATTTTTTAATAAATGAATTTCAAAATCTTGCATAAACAAATTAATCGATACTGTTGACATTAGAATCCCCAGACTAGTACTTTTCGACGAAATAATAAATAAAGTGGTTGGCAGAAAGGAGAATATTTACTTTGTAGCTCGATTCTGAGGATTACATTAGTTCACCCTATTGCTAAATGCAACTGTTTCCTTTTTTCATCTCAACCCCTCTCCCTCCCCTTTTTAAGGAATAAACTCCGCCTGACGCATGCGTATTAGTGCCAAGGGCTCTAGAATAAAAGAACGACCAGTATCTAGCTGTAATGTATTTGTTTTGATGCACACTATTGTATTCGATGTAATCGTTGTTAGATATTATTAATATGAAGTTTATTTTTGATTTTTTTTGCAAATGGAGGAAAAAGAAAATAAAACATACATCTAAACAGTTCTTGTGTCCGTTCATAGCGGCCAGATGTAGCGCCGTGTAACTACTTGGATCCAAGGCGGCCAGGTGAGCTCCTTCCACTGCCAGGTACTGAAAGAAAAAAAATGTACATTTAAGACTCAGATTTAAATTATCATTTTAAGTTTAGTTTAGTTGTATTAACGTTGTAAAGCAACACTAGAGCTATTTTGGGGCGGACCTCGTAATTTAGAACCATGGTCAAGAGACGAGGACGACACCTGAACTGGCACCTCCTCTCTAAACACCATACCAGCGGGAGGACGTTTGCAACAGACCCCCTTACACGACGGTTCTTCGGTGGAATCGGGTCTCCATCCTGAAACCCTATGGCTCAGAAGCCGAGACCTTACTAAAAGGCCACCACGGGTCATTTTCTTTTAAAAATATGTTTTTTTTAAAAAGCTATCGTTATTCGACTACTTAAATTCAATTTGAAAAATAAGGAAAAAATATTAATATATTACAAAAATACTCATCTTAATACGTCACTTGATGAGTTTAAATGCTTAAAGTTAACTGACCTTTACTATTTCGGAGTGGCCATGAGCGGCTGCTAAGTGGATGGGTGTCCAGCCCCTTTCATCTACGGTTCTGAAAAATTTAAGAGAATACAATGTTTCAGGATTCCAAATTACATAAGCAATACTGTCAGTTTCTTTTAAAGAAAATATAAAGGTGGAAAGAATACTCGTAATCACTAGAATCGATATTCTACTTTATATTTTATTAACCTCTTACATTTAAAAAGAATGCCGGCGTCCTTGCACAGAGGTAGCGCGTCTTCCTTGTGAGTCTGGGCGTAACGGGTTCGAGTTCCGGTTAGGGGATGAATGTTCTTTGCATTATCGGTGAGATGTGTTAATGTGCCCCCTTGTAAAAAGGGATGAGCAAGCGAGTGTGTGTGTGTGTCATCCTCATTTGAGCCAGAAGTCAAGACTTCTGCCCTCAGGTGCTCTGGGGTCCATACCCTCAGAAGCTGCTCTCTTTCCGTTGTAAAGCGGACATCACATCATCATCATCATTTAAAAAGAATAATTACTTGTAATCTGAAAATAGCAGTCGGTATGCAAAAAATAATTTCAAATGAAACTTGGTTTTTAAAGAATATTTCAAAATATAGTTTATCGACGTCTTGGCACAGAGGTAGCGCGTCTTCCTCGTGATCTGGGCGTCATGGGTTCGAGTCCCGGTTCGGACATATTTGTTCTTTATCTATTTTATCAGTGACATGTTTGAATGTGCCCCCTATAAAAAGCGGCTGTGCAAGCGACTGTGATGCATGAGTAGCTGTTTTGCATGTGATGTCTTTATGTAATGTATTGTCTACTTCTGTACTGCCGGCTTGCTGGCACAGAGGTAGCGCGTCTTCCTCGTGTTCTGGAAGTCCCGAGTTCGAGTCCCGGTTCGGGCATGTTTGTTCTTCTGTGTGCTATCTGTGAGATGTGTGAATGTGCCCCCCTGTAAAAAGGGGCTGTGCAAGCGACTGTGGTGATTGTGTAGCAAAGTCGTACTCTTGGCCCTAGTTGGCGCTACTCAAATACAAGAGACGCTTCATTCGGCTTAATCTGCTGCTGGGCCAGCGGCGGGCTTGTACATGACAAGTGCCATTTGACACAACAACAACTTCTGTAATACTTAGTGGTTTACGGGAATTTATAAAAGCTCAATAAAAAAATATGGTTTCAAAATCAATTTGAGAATATCAAAGAATACGCATCATTTGCATTTAACAATAATATTGCTGTTTGAATAACTCTTTTATTAATATAATGTTTGATGACATATACAAGAAGACTCATTGCAAGGAATGTTTTACTGAACGGTGGGAATCAAACTTTTATACAGCCCTTAGGACTCATTCACACTGGCCATTACCCTTTCCCTTCGTATTTTAAGCTATTCATTATTAACCCCTTGAAATGAATAAAATTTCCTTAATAAACTGAATGACGAGCTGGATTCGCCAGAAATTATTGAGGTTTGATGCTTTTTTTTGAGAGAAGTATGTGTAAGTTATATCGAGTCTATTTCATGGATATACACGTGTGCATGCTTTTAGTTACCGCTGGAATGTAATTTGTATAAATCTATAGGTATAAATGGTGAAACAGGTACTTACTTTCGTTTAAATACTCTGTAGAGCTGTAATATTTTTGTTAAACATTAATGAAGAATTAACCGACATTAATTAATTATATATATATATCCTATACGAGAAAGTAAAAATACACGGAATTTATTTAATGTCTTTAACTCAGGGACAATCATCAAGTAAATTTTTAATCTGAAGTTAGCTAATATGCATCCGATTGCTTATGATTTACATTTTACTGAACATATATTCGACTCCGGAAGCCACCTACTCCATTTGCTTGCAGTCCTTTTTGCAGAGCAGCTTGACCACGTGCAGATCGCCCTTCCTCGCCGCCTCGTGGATGTTGAGGGTCGAAATGAACTCGTCTTCAGACAGGCGTCTGAAGGCACCGATGGCGGACGGGACCACTTCCACCTCGGCCTCATCCACTAGAGGCTGTCCAAGTAGGAAGAGAATAAACAGTTAGTACTACAAACAAACAACACACAACGGGATCCGTCTTTGGGATTCAAATGTGCACAGTTTCATGCATTATGTAAAAAAGTGCAATGAATTAAAAAAATATCAGTTAGATAAATGTTTTTATGAAATGCATGCAGAAGGAATAGTCTCCTCAAATTTTCTAACATACCTTTTAATAAAAGTTTTATTCCAAAAAATCTTGCAAGGAATTGGTGTACAATGGTTACGAAATATTAACTTTTGACAATTTTATGAATCCACCATTGTCTTCCTTGGCGAATTATTTGGCGATTAATTCCTGACGTGAGGCAAAGAGCAACCAAAAATCGAATTTTTGTTTTAGGCGTGTTTTTCTCCCCGATTGAAATGAAAATTTGACGCAAGACTGCATTTGTAGTCACAAAATCCCATACCAAATTTGATATATTTAAGTCATTGCGTTTTTGAATTATCGCGTTTACTTATCTCTGAAAGTACAGTGTGACAGACTATTATCCTATAGCTAGATTCCGTTCAAAATTTGACATGTTTTTACAATATAAATGTTAAATATATGTACTGAAGGTTATCAGTCTTGATTCCTTTGTTTTTCAATTATTTTATCAACTTATATTCGGACTTTTTCGGAACAGATTTTACTCAAAATTTAATAAAAATATGCAAATTCAGTGTAAAAGAACAAATACCGAATTTAACTGCCTAGCTTAAAGTTTTTTTAGTTATCTTTGTCACAGACAGACAAATGGAAATTTTCCAAAAATATGTTTTTCGAGCTCCTGGCCTCAATTTTTTTTAAACTATCACTATAATGTCTCTATACTACGTATAAAAGAAAGTAAAAAATAATGGTCAAGGGTGATATATTTCAATTCTTCAACAAGCATTAATTATTCCTCTCCTATAAATAATAGAACCGAAAGTACAGATTTATTGTTATTACTAAGGAAATTATTTAGAGATTTAATGGCTAGAAGGTATCACTTTCTTAATGCCATTCGAAAATCAATGCTATAAAAAGAAAATGAGAGCTACGATCTCAAATTTCAAGTTATCATGCGAGAACATTATTATTTTTAAGTCATTATCTGTCTTAATTAATTCGAACCCTTAACCAATTTAAACCGGCTTGAAACAATCACGAGATTTTTCTCTCTCTTTGTATATAATTTTTTTTTAAACTTTCATTTTTAATTTTTTTAGCTGGCTAAGTTTTGGAGCTCGATCAATTTTGAGATGAAATAACATCTATGATGTCGTAGCCTTTTAAAATCGCATCTGTTGTCAAAGAAACATGTATAAGAAGAAAAAAAAGATATAAATTAAATCTGCTATGCCTATTTCAATGTATCATGTCAGAAGATCATTTCTTGAACGGCCAAACACCACGTGCTCGTGCAAGTTAAGTTATCTTTTTATTCATTTTAATGGTTTCATTGAATGAGTCACTTTTAGTATTGCAAACGATCATAAAAACTTTGTCTCGCATTTATTGTTAAAAAAAATCCCATTTTCTATTTATTTCATTTCATATAATCACGTGCTCAAAATGACATTTTTCTCGGTTTTATTTGCTGTAGTCCTTAACATATATATTTTTAAAATCAGAGCTTTTGTAAATGGTACGGCATCACGTTATTAAAAGCTGATTTTTTTAGATGCTCGTGCAGATAATAAAATTCCAATTTTTCGCCTACGGGCTTTTGTTGACGTCACAAAACCTCATTCCTAAAACAATATAATGTTGCGACATGATAATGAAGCAACACTGATAAAATCGGGTCAACCCTTTGAAAACACATCTGCTGTCACAGAAGTGTATATAATAATAATACAATACTGGTAAAAGCAGGTCAACCCATTAAAAACGTATCTGCTGTCAAAGCAGCATACGTAATAATAATGCAATTCGGGTAAAATCAGATTAAAAAAAATTTGCCCGTAAATTTTGAGGTCATCAAACCTTCTAACCAAATCAACACCATGTTCTCACATGATAATAATAAGACATTAATTCTT
This sequence comes from Argiope argentata, assembly GCA_026289955.1. Classification (NCBI taxonomy): domain Eukaryota; kingdom Metazoa; phylum Arthropoda; class Arachnida; order Araneae; family Araneidae; genus Argiope; species Argiope argentata. The sequence continues at coordinate 862,115 of JAOUZG010028580.1, forward strand.
GTAGGTCTGTAAAACGAAAATAACCAAGATAACTCATTAGTTCCGATAAGTCTATAAACAAAAATAATCAGAATAAAAGAATAATAATGGTGATAATAACTCTTTTAAACAAAACAAAAAAAATTGGTTTATTACAAATTCTTTTAATGTGAACCGTATTTTGCCGCTTCTAACGCTTAATTTAGTCTGAAATTTCGATGATCTTACTGAGTCAGCAGGACTTAACTTAAAATCTCATAATGAGTAATTCGCAAATCTCTTAATCCTCAGGCGATCTAATCTTGCTTTGAAATCTCTTAATCCCCGTAATGCACTAAATGATACTTGAAAGGTTGTCACTTGAGACTGCTGGGAAATTTCCAAATCAACCTGATGGACCTCTAAGCGCTGGTTAAGGATGCACTTAAAACTGTTATAAATTATGACGCAGGGAAACTTGATTGATTCCACTTTTCTTCTTGGTTCCTTGAATTTCCTGTTTATATTAAGATATTGCTTCTAATTCAATTTTATTTTGATTGGTTAAAGATCAAGAATATGAAATATTAAAAGAAATGATGTAGAAAAACTTGGTTGATTCTTATTTTCTCTTTGTTCCATTAAATTTCATATTAATATTAAAATATTGAAATTCGAATTCGAATTGACGAAACGAAAATTTTTGATTCGTTGAAAATGAATACAAAATGTAACAAAAATGACGTATTAGTATATTCTTTTTAGTTCCATGAATTTTTTTATTTATATTAAAATATTCCTTCTAATTATATTTGATTTTAGTTGGTTGAAAAAGGGTTGATTGAGAATCAAGAATACGAAGTGTAAAAAAAAGATTTTTTTTGTTCTAACTTTTTTTAAGTGTTCAATGTTTTAATGTCTTCAATTGTCTTGATGATTTACTGATGTAATATGCACATTCCATTAAAAAGCAATTAAAAAAATTTCTTCTTTTCTTTAAAACTATAGTACATTAGATATGAATTGTACTGATTGTTTTAATTTTACAACTTCAATACGTAAAGGTATATACAATGTTTAAAATAAATTATTTATTGAAATTACCAGATTTAAATTGTTTAAAATTTTAATACTTATAAGTTTTTTGTGGACATTATTTATCAGTTATGAATTATTTCTGAAGATTAAATTATTCTGAAGAATAAAAATTTGTTGCCATTTTAAATTTAATAATAATCTTTTTCTTTGCTATAATTAATTTTTATCTTAATCCTACCATTTTCGAATTAGCCGAGTTTTCCTATTCTACCCTAGCT
>JAOUZG010028580.1:873388-887960 GCA_026289955.1 Argiope argentata
TTTAAACAAAGATGTAATTAGAAATTGTGTCATATTTCGACTTTTGAAAATTTTTTATAGTCGTAATTCGTATTGATCATAAGTTAATTGCAAATATATATTTTTTTCGTAACAACCTTTTGTTTAGAAGTATAATTTTTTAAATAATACTTATAAAGGTGTAAGTCAGCAATTTGAGTTATGAAAAATAATATTCTATTAAATCACGAAATATAATTAATTAATTATATGGTTTCAAATGTCAATAATTAAAAATATATCTTTTAACATTTATAACATGCCAATTAAGCTGAAACGTTACATTGTGTTGGCTTTCTTGCTATTGAATATGAGTAAGAATGTTTTTAGGATTTTGAAAATAAATAAGAGTTATTATAAAAGGAAAGAATTCAGAGTTTGAAACAATTTAAAATGGAGATATCCAAACAGTTTTCATGAAACATTGTTAGGATCTTTTAATCTGAATAAAATTTATATTACTTAAATTTATTTAACTATACTCATATTATTTACTAACATACAGTGAGCCGAATTACATATTAACATGTTCCCTGTCATGATTCCTGCCTATGATTCGGACCACTTTTTAATAAGAGGCTCACATGTATGCTATTAACTGTTGTTTCTGTTACTTATGGCACTCGCCATGGGCAAGCCCCCTGCCGATACAGCAGTATATTTAAGCCGAAAGAAGTGTCTCTTTGTTTTTGAAGTAATGCCAACTAGGGCCAAGAGTACGACTTAGCTACACGTTCACCACATTTGCTTGCACAACCCCTTTTTACAGGGGGGCACAGTCACACATCTGACAGATACCACAGAGAAGAACAACCATGCCTGAACCGGGACTCCCAGAACACGAGGAAGACGCGCTACCTCTGTGCCATAAAGCCGGCATTTCTTAATTGTAGTGCAGAATATCAAATTAGATTGTAGGGGCAAATCAAAGCCGATTCCCACAGTGAATAAAATTTGAAAAAAGGAGATATAAATTAAATATGGATGTGTCCTACTCGCAGTTTCAAATTTAGTATAGAATGTGTACCTTTGACATAGTTTGAATATAAGTGACAGAATTGTTAACAGGTGAAAAGAGACATGATTTTTTCGTTATATTTAGTTATATAAGGCTATTTTGGGACGGATCTCGAAATTTTGAACCGCGTTCAATTGATGAGGACAACACCTGATATGGAAACCCCCTACCCACAACACACCACACCCGACGGGATGACGTTTGCAACATATCCCCTTACACGATGGTTCTTTGGTGAACTTGGGTCTAGAACCCGAAACCCTATGGCTTATAAGCCGAGACCTTACCACTACGCCACCGCGGCCTCGTTAAAAGAGAGCCATGTATAACGCTGGAGCAGTTTCCTGCCGATTCTTGTCTTGGATAAAAATATGCAAGAATAGCAACTATCACCCAATTATCTATTTTGCTGATTAATCATTGAAAGAGTAAAAAGTATTCGTACAGTAAGCGCATTATTTAAAAAAAAAGACCCATTGTTGATAATGAAACATAAAAATTACACCTTAAGTAAGTATAAATTTGTAATGAAACATTCTTTTAATATTTTCATGCGAAATTTACATGAAAGTTATTTTGTACATGAGTAATTTATAAATTTAAAACAATCCATCACCTAGAGGAATAAAAAGTATTCATAAATCATATATATATTGGTCAATACAATATTTAAATTAATATTCATTTAGAGTAACCTTTAGAGAAAATATATGCCTTAAGATTTCTTAGGCATAGAATCCCTCAATGGGCTGTTACTGAGCTAAATATGGAGACACAATCTTTATTAAGAGCTTATATTTCATCCTTTTTATCAGAAATGTGTCAGAATCTAAAAATTTTATTAGAAATATCCCATAAATTTTCAATGGGGTACGACTAAAGAGAAAATTTTATGAACTTTAGGGTGTTATATAATATCCAGAACATTCTTTTTAGGGTTGTAAGCTTGGAGTTATTATCGTATATGAAAACGTAACACTCATTCAAACCTACTTTTGTTGAAGTAGGTCCCAATTTTTTCTCTCTTTAAAATGTCAATATAAAGTTGCTGATTCAGTATGTCTTTAATGAAGAATAATTTACCAACCCTGGAAGCACTCATACAGCCCCAAACAATCAGGATTCCACCCCCATGTTTCACTGTGGGCAATAAGCTCTGTATTGCGTTTCCTACACATCATTCGTCTTTAATCCGATCCATAGGTGTTGAATCTACTTTCGTCTGGAAGAATTCCCCCCCCCCAAAAGCATGGGCTTTTATTGACTTATTTATTGGCAAAAACTAATTGTAGCTTGCCATAGAAACTGTTTCCTGCATGGATTTTGAGCAGCGCTTACGGAAACTGATGTTCCCATTGTTTTTAATTCTGATCTTAGTATAGGAATACTTACTTTGGGATCCATTTTCAAGGAACATACCAGAAACCGTCTGTCAGAAGGTGCCAGAAGACTTTTTCTCTCAAAACGTGCACTATTTTTAACTGTTCTAATGGTGGCAAACTTTTACACCACTGAATGCAAGGCTAAATGAGCTCTACCGATCCAAAAGAAAATTTTGGTATATGATTTACTATTAATACGGATCTTTAAATTCCGTTATCCTTTGAAAACACTCGTTTCTTTATTTAACCCGTTAAAGAATTTCCAATTTCTAATCGCATTAAAAAATTTTCCGAAGTGCTTTTCACCATTTGACATACGGATTTATTTAACTTTCTTATTAGGTAACTCATCCTGTTTTGGTAATTTAGTGTTAGTTTGATTTTTTAAAATAATATATGGAGCATTTTGGGATACCAAATCGTTTCATATTGATTTTTTCGTACTTAAATACTTAATTCTGTGGCTTAATTGCAGACTTGAAAATAAGAATTCAGAAATTCGATGCGCGTGTCAGACACGTCATTGTATGCGAAGTGCTTAAATAACTTGCAATATGACATAAGACATCAACGTCATAGAAACTAAACCATTTACAAAGTACCAACAAAAATTCTCATTTCTGTCAATGCATGAATACTTTTTATATTACGATAAATCGTCATTTTTTAGTTTTAGTAGATAGTACCACTATTTTGATATTCTTTTCTTTTGATTTTCATAAGCATTTGCATTCAATAAAATATATTTTGTCCTCATGCTAATGTTATGTTAATTTCGGCAAAATTAGGGTAGCAAAATTAGCATCTTTCAAGAAAGTGCTCATGTACGAATACTTTCTAACCTCACTTTATAGTAGTAATATATTCAATAAATTCCTCTGAAATGAAAACAATACAAATTTATACCTGGTGTTGGTGCATCATAAAACTCCTCCAATTCTTTCTTCTCTTCCGATGACTGACTTTCAGCGGCTAAGCGTTCCATTTCTGAGTTCCTGTCATCGCTGAAGATCAACGAATCGTCATTTGAGTTGAGGGTGTCCTGTTGCTCATTGGGATACTCTGGAGCAACGTCAGCCCCTTGCTCATTGTCGAAGAAGTGACCTTTCGTCTCTGCATCGCACAAGACGCAGTTCGTGAAAGGTATGTCACTCTCGCACACCGCACACCTGAACATGACACCAGTGCATTCCAGAAAGGGGGTCGAATCCTCGGCGTTCCACACCAAGCTGGGTTGGCGTTCTCTGGCACGAGTCCGCCTCTCAGCAACGTTCTTGGCAAGTGCGGACCTCTTGGGTCTGCCGGATTCGCTGAGAGTAGGGTTTGTCGACTGGGGCACCGGCAGAACCACCTGGTTGACCACCATGAGCTCTGGTTCTGCCCTGTTCGACTGTCTGACGCGATTCCTTGTCGGCGATACGAAATTCAGCGCCCTGCTCTGAGGTGCGACGTCTTCGGATTTCTTCAGGTAAAGGCGGGGATCCGAATCGCATCTCTGGAAAGTGATCCCCCTCCGGTTGGGGGAGTTCAGTCTTTCGTTTCTGAGTTTCTCCATCTGAATCCGCTTGTGCCGCAGGTACTCGCCGGGAGATGTGCGTCGTATGGGTCGAGATTTGGACGGTGGGTAACAATCCTCGGAGAGGGCCCTCGTGAGACAGCGGGGTCTTCTGAAATTACAGTAATTCCATTAAGAATAATATATATGACGCATTAAAATTGATTACAGTAGTTGTTTTAAGAATAATATATATGGAGTATTAAAATTACAGTAATTGAATCAAAAATAATATATACGGTGCATTACAATTAATTACAGTAATTGTACTAAGAATAATATATATGACGCATTAAAATTAATTACAGTAACTGTATTAAGAATAATATATATGGCGTATTAAAATTACAGTAACTGTATTAAGAATAATATAAACGGCTCATTAAAATTACAATAATTGTATTAAGAATAATATGTATGGCACATTAAAATTAAAGTAATTGCATTAAGAATAATATGTATGGCACATTAAAATTACAGTAATTGAATTAAGAATAATATATATGTGGCATATTAAAATTACGATAATTGTATTAAGAATAATATGTATGGCTTGTTAAGCAATGCAAAATGTTTCTTTATAAAATTATTCTGTTAGAACAAAAAACTTCAGGGCATCTTAGAGATGTTTCTTGATATTTTGATAATGCTAATATCATAAAGATATACAAATTATTCTTATTATAGAACAGAAAATATATTCAGATAATTTGTACAAAAACATGGTTAAAATGATAATGATTCTGATTATACTATTATTTAAATTATTTAATACATGAACGGTATTTCTTATATATTATTGTAAATTGATTTCTTACATATTATTTGTAAATTGTGCGATATAATCTAATCATTTGATATTATCAAGATCTATGATTCTAAAATTGTAAGATTTATCTCTTAGCACTAAGAAATATACTTTAAATTTTAATTAGATGTTTAATTAAAATACTCAATATTCTAATATTTTCCTTCAATTAAATCTCACTTAAAATTAATAGAAATTCAGAATAAAACTTCTTCAAACTGTTTTTATTAATTTAAAAACCGATTTTCAAATGTGACAAATTTACGTTAAAAACCGTCAAACCCTAGTTTCTGCATTAGAAATGAAGGTATTTTAGAAATGGTTATTTGCATATTCTTATGAAGGCCATAAAGACCACTTTAATGTTCTGTTAATAAAGGTTTATTAGTAGTTTTAAACGGTTTTAGACTTCATTCTTAATATATGTCTACTTATATAATCACCTGTTCCAATATTACATCAGAGCAACCTCTAGAATTACTTGAATCACGCAAAACTGTCATTTAAGTACCAGCGATTAAAGAGATTTGCCATACGAATACTTTTCGAGAACTTTCTTCCATAAAAATTCTTTACTTTTCGAATGAATTCATGGAATATTATATTCAAGTGGAAAGTGGAAATCTAGGCTTTCAAATACGATTTAAAGTTTCAGAAAAATAATAATATATAGGACATACAGAACCAAAACAATAAACTCGCTCTTAAATGAATTAGAACAGATTTGAAGTTCTTAGTTTTCCAACACGAGTTTTTTGGAATACATTATTGGGCATGAAAGTTGGAATATATCAAATATACTGTATTGATTTTAAAGGTATATAATAATGCTCAACCTCCTAGCAAGTGATAATTATCTAAACAATCTAATTAAAATTAACTATTTCACACGGATGAAGAAGCAATCTAAGAATGGTTATCGGGCATTAAATGAGATTTCTTTGCAGAAGACATCGAAAAACTTGTACCAAACTTTGACAAATTCTTAAGTAACAGTTGAAAAGTTAAATTTTGAATGGAACTTTATGAGGCAAATAAAGCTATTGTAGAGTTTCAAATCCAATTTTGTTTTCTTAAGCAATGAATCTAATTTTTTGAGTAACCTTCGTCTTTTGGATCTGGGGACGTTATGAAAATTTTTCTTCTTTCCCTCTTTCTTCTGTAAAAGCCTTTTTTTGTCAAATACTAATATGATCATAGATTGAACGTTTTATAAACTTTTAAACTACAGCATTGCAAATAAAAAAACAACAACATGGTTTTAATATGTCCGTATATTTATGTATTATCGTTGGTATACATCTTTATCTTATGAACAGTTATACCAGTTCATTTTTGATTACGTATAGGCAAGAACGTACTCATACTCATGCTTGAAAATCAACCAAAATAGAAGCACGATTGGTGAAATTGGTGAATGGCATTTTCTTTGAAGTAAGTTTGACTTTATGTTTTAATATGTTGTGTTGAGCAAAATTCAAAATAAATGATTGATTTCTCTTCAATATCATTATAATTTTCTGCCCTTTACCAAAAATGTTTGATCAAGAACTGTATTGTGCAGCATTTCGATAGATTAGTGGCTTGTAACAATAACAGTTTTTTCTTTTTTTTCTTTTTTTTTTCCAATTTCTAAAATTAGCATTTTAGAAACCATTGCTACATTCTTCCCAAAATAACATATTACATCTCCAATTTTATTACTATGCAATTATAATTTTACACGTTAAAATTTATTTTTCCATTCCTACTATTAGTTCACACTCTTCCTATATATATTCTGTTCTAATTTTCAATCGTTAATAAAATACTTTTTAGTCATCCATTCAAAAGTTCAAATGCACTTTTTAACTTGTAGTGGATGACACTTGATATCTATACATTTTTAAAGATATTTATTAATTAATTTAGTTAATTTTTTATTAATTAAAAACTTTCCCTCAAAAATCTTCATTTCCTCACCGCCAAATGAGTAAGAATTCAGTTTATTTTTTCCCACGCTTATGAGGTTAGGCTCAGCAGGTTTCAAACCAATTATTTCAAACGATTCAGTTTATTTTCTTAGCGTTTAATGCATTTTAAAACTAAGCATTGTTTATTAATCAAATTTTCGGATTCATCTTGAAATATTTTTGAATTAAAATAAAGTAGACTAAAGGAAATTTCTTATATGTATTACGTTACCTCAACTTGCGTTGAAAGTTCGCGCATTTGTGCTGCTTCAATCGGCCCTGCGGTCTCTTAGCAATTGCTAAACTATTCAAGTACAATATAACATTTTTAAAATCAGTTGTACTTAATTATCTCATGCGTTTATTGTGCATCTAAAACCAGGTTTTTAAGCTATCGAAGGTTTAATATTTTTTATTTAAAATTAATTTTATCCCTTCAGTTTATATTAATCATTGCTTTGCTCTTTTGTATAACAAATTCCATCATCTTTTATATAGAAATGATTAAATGAGAAATTATTACTACAGTATTCATCACCAGTATGAATTAAGAACTGAAAGTCAATAGGAATGAACAGTTATCATAAACACCAAAATAGCCATTTTGTCAATGTAGGCCAGCTATATTAAAACAATCTAACTTAAAAAATGTATAATTTTTAAAGATAATTTATTTTTTGACTATTTGTTTTTGCATTAGGCTAAATGGACTTGACTATGGTATGGCGTTCATATGACCTTTAATATTGTTTTCTTTATTGATATGAAAAATAAATATGTCGTAATTATGGTTGTGTGCATTTTGTTGTGACTCCAATCATTGTAACATTTTAGAAAAATAATTTTATTTGCAATTCAACTAAAGAAATTAAACATTTGATTTTTACTACGTGCTTCACTAAGACAGTGTGAAAGAGTATTTCGAAGAGAAAGAGACATAATAGATTTTCTAGAAGCTTCGCGATTTAATACTCGGATGATGAGTGACGATGCAATTATGTCACATATAGCCTCGATGGAACCTGTAGTTTACAGATATATGATATGTTTTATATGATTCATGGTATGTAATATGATTTATGTGTTGTTGTGACTAATGGCACTTGCCGTGGACAAGTCTCCGCTGATAAGATCGGCAGATTTTAAGCCTAAGAAATACGTCTTTTTGTTTTACAAGTAGCGCCATCTAGGGCCAAGAGTTCGACTTAGCTGCACAAACGTCACAACCCTTTTTAGGGGGCGGACTACATTCCTGCAAATTCATTCATACATCTCAGATCATAGTGTAGAGCTGGAACAGAGAACGATCACCTCTGACTCAGTACCCCCAGTGATATTACTCTCGATATGGAGGACTTTGCGACCACGAACTGATTTAACAAGCGCCAGTCGCCACACATTCGGGGAATATTCTGGCCGGTAAGTTTCGAACTCGTAACCTAAGGAGTACGAGTCCAACGCTCTACCAACCAGGCGATCCCGGCAAAAATATGATTTATGATAGGCATAAAGGATTTCTGATAAATATATATGATTTATGATATGTATATGTAATTTATGATAAATATTTTGATTTATGATACATATATTCGATTTATCATAGATATATACGATTTATTCTAAAAATTTTCGATTTATCATAGACATATACGATTTATGCTAAATATATTCGATTTATGATAGGCATATGTGATTTATGACAGGTATAAATAAGTTATGATAGGTATTCACTATAAATATTTTAAATATAACTGACAAAGGAATATACGATTTGTTTCATAATATCCTTTAGTTGCGCCTATCTCACAGTACGGCTAAAATACAGATTGAAGCGAAAGCAATTGCAAAAATCAGAGTTTTCCCAAACAGAGGAGCCTTTCGTTACCTGGTCTCGTTCCCATCGGGCGAAGAAGAAGACCTGTCGCCGTCCGTGCTGTCCTGGCATTCGCAGGAATCGCTGCTCTCAGACAGACGGCAATAGTTGCACGTCTCGGAATCGGCGTTGCAACCTGGAAGGATTCAAGATGGGAAGATGCAGAGACATGATGAGCAAGATTAAGGATGTTTATGGTCAAATATCTCATTCGCCTTTCTGCGATTGCATCAATTAAAAAAAATAGGGGAGGAAAATCTCTCTAAAGGCATATGAAACTTGATTTGTTTCATTTTACAAACAGTGAATTTTAAAATTAGTTTTTCAATCCTTTTCGTATTCCGATTTACTAGATATATCCTATTTTAATATTTTTAGAGCTCAATTACTATCAGCTAACGAACGAATTTAATTGAAATTTAGTTCTATACCGACACCTTTTTGTGAATAATGCTGAGTCGATTTAAAACTTTAAATCTTGATCTGGCATCAATACTGCAGATCCAGTGAAAGAATTTAAATACTGAAGTTGACAACTTATTTTTTGAGTATTAGTTCTAAAAGTTTAATAAGACGTGAATATATTTTTTATTCTGTATGTTTTTGTGACGTCATCAGCTGTAGCTGCTTTCTGTTAAATAAATGATATAAAAAAAGACCAGACCCATTTAATTGATTACCCACGAACAACTAAGTATATCCTATTTTAATATTTTTAGAGTTCAATTACTATCAGCTAATGAACGAATTTAATTGAATTTCAGTTCTACACCGACGTCTTTTAGTGAATGTCATAATTTTTCTTGAAGAATCATCTATTAAGGGCCAAAATGTATAAAATAATTCAAAGTAAGAGAATTTCTTCCTTTTACTCACATCGTTGGAGAATATAAAAGATTGAATTAGAAATTTATTTGGGAAAATTAGAATTTTTTTTTTAGCTTTTCAGTTCATATGCATATGTATTTTGATGTTAAGCTGATGAAAATGCTAGCTGTCTTACAAGCAAGAGTAGTTTGGAAATAGAAAAAAGATTGTAATGAGATGTGATGATTAACTTTACGTACCGATCTTTTTCAATTTTGCTAGCATCTATTATTTCCCCAAAACATTTTTTGAAGCTTTGTATAGATGCAGTAGAAATGGTTTTATTTCTGAACAATTATTCCACACGTAAGGTCAGAATGTTGTTTCTTAATACCTTCTGTAGCCTCAAAACCACATCTGCTCTTTTCTTGTAGGAGGAGAAACAATTTGTTTGTGTTCTAAACAGTTTTGTGCTGTAATAAGATGCTGACATTTCTCGTGACAAAAATGCATTCTCAAATGGTATCGATGAAGCAATACGGAAATTTTTAAAGCAAAGTATTTGGAAATGAAAGGACTTTGGATTCTGAAGAATTCACTTTGTTGGGTTATGCGGATAGGATTGAGAGAACCGAACTCACAACGTTAGAATTGGTAGCCGAGAAATTTTCATGGTAATGATTGTTTTTTAAATTTTCTATTGTTAACTACAAATTTTGTTTCTAGATCCCTAGTAGGTAAAGATTAAAGTTCATTAAATATTAGGAAGGAATTCCCCCTAATACGCAGGGCGGAGAATTTTAACATATTCATTCTTGATCTAAAGTGAAGATATTACAATAATTTCTAACTTTCTTCTAATTAATTGCAAATTCAACCCTTCAGCTATGGGCTGTAGGTTTTTAAAATGATAAAAGTGAACGTTTAAAAGCTATCATCAAACATATTGAACTATTGTATACGTGGCACACTGACAGACATAATATCTGAACAACTTTTTTTTTCTCTCTGATTCAGAGAGTTTGAAAACAAGAGCCTTTTTTATTAGAACAATACTTTCTTTTCGTACATTTCGTATACAAGACATAAAAAAAGGCATCAATAGAATTTCCGAATTCCTTTTTCAATCACTCAAAATTTATTCTAAACCGAAAGAATCAAGGAGAGAAAGAGGATCAATTCTTGTTTGGCGTCCTACCCTTTCAGGGTATATAAAAAATATCCTGCTCTCTGCATTTTCAATTTTGGGAAAAGGAAAACGTCAAAAACAAAAAATACTCTGATATAATCCAGATGTTTTTCCATTTTGCACATGGCGGCTTCTCACATTTTACGCTATATTCGAACACATTACTGTTTTTGATCGTATAGGATGATTTATAGCACGGACTCAAAAGAATGCCTTTTTGGACAGGAGTATAAAATAAAATTTAGCTAGAGTTATGATGTTTGGCTACTAAAATGCTTCTGGTCAGTTTTATTTTATCGGCAGAGTCGCTAATTTGTTTTGAAACTTAAATTGAAGATTCAGCACTAAAGGTTCAATGCACTAGGTTTAATTGAGTTGGAAATCAAACTGTTTTTAAGATGATAGGTATACTTTATTGATATAATTGCATTATACGGTTAGGCTGTTTGAAAAACTGCATTAATTTAGAATGTTTTGATGAAGAATTCCAGATGCTAAAAAGAAAAAAAAAACTTCTTTTTACAATAGCTTAAATTTTATTATCTTACACAAGTGCATTGATTGAAATAAACAGACATTAAACTAAAAACTATGTGCACTTTATTTTTAAACCACATTTAAACAAAGGCAGAGGTTGAATAAATAACTTGTTCCACGACATTATTTCCTACCTTTCCATTATCCAGTGGTCCACAGAACTTGTATATTATCTGGAAGAATCCTTTTGGTTTGGAGACCGACCACTGTATTACACTTGTACATTATAATACATTTTTACACCCTTTTAGAGGATGAAGTGCCGAGGACCGAGGGCCAAATTCTCAATGTGAAGGTTTGTATCCGAGTAACATAGACACTAGACAAAAGTAATTACTCGTGCACAGAGGTTGTTATCTGGTTTATGAAGCTTTCACCACATACTCTCCCACCAGGGAGTTGGTGTTGAGGTGGATGATACATTTTGTTTGATGCATGCGACAAGCGTATGACGAGTATACATGACTTGGTGGTGATGTTAGCTGTTGTTTCTAATATGTCTGATGACTCTTACTACCGGTAGACAGCGCCACAACAACCAAAAAAGTTGCTTATTCAAGATCGTGAGTCACCATTGTGGTTGAATGGTGTGGAGGACCGAACTCGAAATGTTAAGGTTTGTAACTGAATAACATTGCCACTAGACAAATGTAATTACTTATACGTATTATGTTATCTGGCTTTTTGAGGCTTTCACCACATATTTTTCTACCAGTGAGTCAATGGTGAGACGAACGATGCATTTTGTACCAAGCATATGACGAGCATATATGACTTGGTGGTGATGTTGGCTATTGTTTCTAATGTGCCTGCCGACTTTTTCTTCCGATAGAGGGCACCATAACAGCCATAGAAAGTTGCTTATTCAAGATCACGGGTTACTATTGTGGTTGAATGGTGAACAGGACAGAGGACCAAACTCACAACGTTAGGGTTTGTAGCCGAATAACATAGCCATTAAACAAAAATAATGACTCGTCTCCGGAAGATGTTGTCTGGCTTATGAAGCTTTCACCACACCCTGATCATTAGTAAAAAGACGATAGTGTAAGCTGTTTTGAAAAGTAGCAGCTTTCCTGTGGAGTACTTAGGATCCATGTACTGTGTAGAAACCTCATTGTATTCTAAATTTAAAACCATAATATGTAGAAGATTTCTCACCGGTGATAATAAGCACTGATTTTTATAAGTGGTAGAGCTCCAATAGTTTTATTGTGTTGGACGCATTCACTTACTCTAGGGCTCTTGCAACGCCTTCTAACCACAATAAACGAATTATTATTGGCTATTTCTTTTTGATACATCATTGCGTTTTGTTCACTTTGTTCAGCAGAAAATTGAACTACCACATGTGGTGAAACCAATCCTTCAGTGCGGCTGCTTACTTTTGTGCATGCATAAGCAATAGAGACGCCAGGCGAGAGCCGATGTCGGAGGGATTTCCTGTTTTAAGCCGTGTTCCAACGACCCTTGAATCTTCAGGTGGGACAGGTGTCCTCCGTTTAACCCCTTCTACGGTTTCCTGCGGTGCTTTGATGTCTGTACACTTTACCGACAATTTGTCGGCAAACTGTCTTCATAAATAAAACCATGAAACAAACTTTACCAATAATTTGTCGGTAAACTGGAGATTCATCAAAGAATTCCCAAAAACCGAAAAAGGGGTAAAACAGGGGAAAGCGTGTCTCTTTTGAAGATTTGAGGGTCGCTCGAATATGACTTCAGGGGAGTACGCTCAGACGATGTAACAGTGTGGAAATAAAAGTGTGTGGATTTTAATCGATGATTCTTTGGTGTTTCATTCCTGAAGACAGTATTTTAACAACCTTCCGATAAATGCAATTATATTCTGTAAGCGTAATTCATCTTTGGAAAGCAGCAACTCCTTTGTAAAGTATTACCTACACCCTATGAACCGGGGTGGTCTGGTGGTAAGGTTCTCGTGAGCCATGAGGTTTCCTGTTGGGAACCGATTCCATCGAAGAACCATCCTGTAAGGGGGTCGGTTGCACGTTAAATCTGTCATGGTCAAACGTCCTCCCGCTAGAGTGATGTGGAAAAGGGATGCCAGATCAGGTGTCGTCCTCGTCGCCCGACAGTGTTTCAAAATTACAAGATCCGTTCTAAAATAACCCTAGTGTTGCTTTATAATGGGATGTTAATATTACTAAACTAAACGCACTATGTCGGAGCCTTATATGCAGCCTTAATTTGAGGAGCTGTGACCATATCTCACATTTCTGAATCGGACACTCTCCAAAATATCGCTCATCCGTAAATGCTACAGTTTGCCAGAAATAAGAGTATCAGAAAATACCTGAATAGTTTATCTTTTGGAGAATTAAAACAATAATGACTGATTTTTTTTGAAAGAATGGATAAAGCAGGCAATGTTGCAAATTAATCAATTCATCGCTACGACCCCTCCACCCCTAAGAAGCGAATAATTCAATCACATTATCTTTTAACCCTTTGGACTCTGAAAAGTAATTCGATGCATAATTATTCAATATGCAAGGGCTTGTTTATTGCTCCAAATGTGTGTGTGTTTAAAATTGAATTTCTCCGTCTTTTTACCATTCTCTAGGTACTTTCAATAATCAAAATTTAAAAATGAATAAATAAAATGTCAAAATGAGGCACCATCGAGTGCAAAGGATTAATAGTAAAAATATGAAAAAAATCCTTATCGTATCTGGAGTCAATGACCTTTCGTAAGACCTCAAGATCAGCTTTAGCTGATGCTCACACCTCCGCCTCCCGACACACAAAATTCTCTAAACTAGAATGCAATTTTTTTGTTAGACTGAAAAACCCTGGAAATAACTAATCGAATTAAGCTACTAAAGATAACAATAACTAATTCCTAGAATTTACTATGATTAGCGAATTCTTACTAATCCCGTTCTTTTTTTTACTGTCTTTTCTATGTTTGCTCATAAAGAACTCATGGCAACAAGCCTCCTTTACTTCTTTGGATATTTTTTCTCATATTCTATGCATAGGATTATTAAGTTAGAATAATTGCGTTTTGTAATATTTTCATATCCACTAAGGAAAGGAGATTATGCTAAATAATCCCGCCAATTAGTGTCTGATCCTCATCTTAACCTGGCTTTCTAACTATAACAAGGGAATGACTGCTCACAATTTAAATCCACCTGAGGTGTCTGAAAAAAGTATTAGCCTTGAGGATACCTTGCATGACATTGGCATATTATAGTTAAGAAATAGTGACTTTGGCGATAACTTGGCACTTCTATTGAAATCATCGTATCATCCTTGGCGAAAGTTTTAGTCATTTATGTCTTGCATGAGGTTAATAAATTCAGAATATCAAATTTGTATTTTAGATATGTTTTTTACACTGATTGAAATCAAAATTTGACACAAAACTGTACTTGTAGTCCCAAAATCTCATACCAAATTTTAT
>JAOUZG010028580.1:888360-912647 GCA_026289955.1 Argiope argentata
TATAATTATTGCGTTTTCGAATTATTGCATTTGCATATTTTGTACAGACCGACAGAAAGTTAGCCTTTTGTTGGATTTAGCTCAAAATTTGGAAGGAGTTTACACTATAGATATTAATTCTGGGCACCTAACTCATATATCTAACTCTCTTCATTTTACAATTATAGTGTTAAATTATTTTCGATCAGCAAGATAGATGGACTTCCTCAAATCAGATTTTACGCAAAATATGATAGAAACTTGCAAATTTGGTGTAAAGATCATATACAGAATTTCATCCGTGTAGCTTAAAACGTTTTTATTTTCGTCGCAGGTGGACAGACAGACGGATGTCACTGGTTTGACTAACTGTTACATTTTGCCATCTTTCTAATGTTGTGTTATGAGACCTGGAGACATTCACCCAGATGGGAGATGCATACGTCAGAGAAATTGAAACATGCCTTGTAAGTAAGAAGTTTGGATTTAAAATTGCAAAAGCTTAGATTTAAAATTAAGTTTTTAGTAGAGTTTATCTTTAACTGCTTGGTAATTATTTTTTGATTTTATTGATACATTTGGATGCTAGACGTACGATATTTTGACAACGTTTTTTATGCTAGCCGTAATTTTGACAGCGTTTTGCAAAAGGGTTTTGATTTTGAAGACATGTCATCCTACCTGATTCAGAAGACGACGACGATGAAGCTGAGCAAGAGGTGGATGGATCGCTGGAGGTGGGGTCGTCGGCAGCGTTTGAGGAGGACGAGGACTGCCTTCGAAGAGCGTAACTTCCTTCGGAGGACCGACGCAAGGGAGCCTTGGGCCGTTCACACTTGGTCAGTTCTGTAGCGCTTCCGCCCAAAGCTGCACGTCTGTCACCTGCACGTGCAAAGATATGACATCGGTTTATTTTTACACAAAACTGGAAAGCAATTTTTTCCTCTTTTTAATGTTTTATCCAATAATGGCATCAAAATCTGCACTGCATGTTTGCTTGGTTTCTATTGATGAAAGAGTAGCATGAGAGAGTGGTTACATATTAATCATGGTCAATGTCCCTCATATTTTTGTAAAATGTATTTTTTAAGCATGTCTTTATAGAGTGTATGATTCTTAAGCATATCTTTGTAAAGCGAATGATTTTCAAGTATATCCTTATAAAGTGTATGATTCTTAAACATGTCGTTGTAAAATGATTCTTAAGCGTAAACCTTGTAAAGTGTACGATCCTTCTAATGTGTGATTCTTAAGCATAAACCTTGTAAAGTGTATGATCCTTCTAATGTGTGATTCTTAAGCATGTTCTTGTAATATATATGATCCTTAAGCATATCCTTGTGAAGGATATGATTCTTAGACATGTTCTTGCAATGTGTATGATTCTAAAATACATGCTTGTAAAGTGCATGATTCTTGTAATGTGTATGAATCTTAAGCATGTTTTTGTAATGTGAATGAATCTTAAGCATGTTCTTGTAATGTGTAGGATTCTTAAGCACATCCTTGCAATGTGTATGATTATTAAGTATAACCTTGTTAAATATATGATTTTAAAATACATCCATGTAAAGTTAGAATTCTTAAGCATATCCTTGTAATGTATATGATACTTAAGCATAACCTTGTAAAGTGTATGATTCTTAAGCATATCCTTCCAAAGCGAAGGATTTTCAAGCATATCTTTGTAAAGTGTATGATTCTTAAACATGTCCTTGTAAAGTGATTCTTAAGCGTAAACCTTGTAAACTGTATAATTCTAAAATGCATATTTGTAAAGTGTATGATTCTTGTAATGTGTATGATTCTTAAGTATTCTCTTGTAATAAGTATGATTCTTAAGCATTCTCTTGTAATGTGGATGATCCTTAAGCATATCCGTGTAAATTTTTCTGCTTAGATTTAATAATTTTCACTTCTTTTTCAATTAAGTTAATACCACAAAATTTTTACTAAATCTTTATTTCGTAATGATAATCAAAAACTTAAAAATTCGTATAAAATTTTTTAGTTTAGTCCTTGGAAGTTGGTTTTAATTAATGAATCAAAACTATCTCGTGTGTATGGATATTCACCGAAGGTGGCTATTTTTTAATGAATACACATATAAATTTCTTTTATTAAACTTAATTCCACGAAAATCAAACCAGTTAAAAGCAGACAAAATATTTATTCGATTTGATTTACTTACTTCTGATTGTCGTTTAAATAGAAAAAAATTGGTCTACATAAAATAATAATCCAAATGCAAGTTTATATATAGCATCTCTTACATTTAATCCGCATTTTGTATTGGAATCAAATATGGCGGAGAGTATTTCAATCTCGCGTCGCAGTCAGAAATCTTTTATTTTCAGATTCATTTAAATATTCATTGAATTCTGCTTGCAAGATGCTTTTTATATTCAATAGGTTGAAAACTGACGCTTGGTCACGATCAAATTTAAAAGCAGGCACATCGGAATGGATTCGTCTGACGTAAGGATTACGTGGTTTGGCGGGTAAACAAAGAAAAATCGATGCCTTCGCAATTCGAAAATGAGATACGGCTTTTAGGTTGATTCCAGAATTACATCTTTTAGTGTTATTTTCGACGTCGTTTAGCATTTTCTTCCTGTTTATAAATAAATCATGAATTAATTTCGTTATCTCCAAACTATTATCGATTGAATATATTTCTCTAATACATGTATTATTAGATAGCATGAAATTGTGTTAAAAAGCGTTAAAATAATTTTGGATATCAATACAAATGCGTTTTTAGAATTGTTTCGCATTAATATATTATTTTTGCCTAGATTGATTTGTAAACACGTGAAATAATTTTATTCATTATTTAATCCATTGCAATATTTATACAGATTCTTTTCTGAGCTATTTCAGATTAACATATTTCTTTTACTCATACAATTATTAAATTTCAAGTGCATTAAAGTGTGTTGAAGGAATGGCATTCATTATGGTACTTACGTATTATACCGTCCAACTTTATCGCAAAATTTGAATTCGTCGCCAATGAGTTGCTAAACCGCCAATTATGGCAATCTGGCAATGGTGTAAACCGTTGATCTTTATCGCCAAATTTAAATCCGTCGCCAAAGAGTTACTAAACCGTTGGCGATCGTTGGAGAAGATGGTATAATACGTAAGTGCCTTCATTATTTAATATATTGCAATAATATTTTTCACCTGCTACTTCGTACGCGTGGAGATTTTCAAGTGTATGTGTGAGAATCTGTTCACAATGTAAAGGGTTATCAAACCACATCATTATGGTGCTGCTGAAAGTAGAGTTTAATATGATATAATCAAGAATATTGTAAATCATTAAAAGATATAAAGGGTAAATTTCAAAATTTATTTTTATTCAAATGCCGTTTTGTATACAATGTTAAATGATTTATTATTTTTCGTCAACACGTGTAAGTTTTGGGCACTAGAAAAACAAGAACAACCAACATATAATTGACCTTAACCAAAAGTATGGAATGCCCAAATGATTGTTTACAAATCTTAAGGTTTGGCCCAAGGATTTGTTGATCGTCATTGTAAAAGTTGCAACCACTTGAAACGGAATAGTAAATTGTTTAGAATAATAGGTACGCGGAGAATTAAAACGCTGTCTCCTTTAGCAGCTAATGTAATGATGGTAGCTTTTATAATATTGCTGCCAAACTCTGTGATACGAAGTTTGATACCGTTGCGCAGGTTGGATGAATCAAGATTTCGCATCAGGAGAGCTGGAACGCCAACTTTAAGCTCCAGCATATGGGAGGCACATCTGTTAACTCTAGAGAGTAGAGAAATTCAATGGGGGTAAGTAGTACTATCGTCATTAGCCATCACAGTGTCTATGGATGTGTATAATTTTGAATTTGTGACAATCATGTCTAAAATTTTCTTATTTTATTTAATTGACCGCCTCGCTCTTTGGTGATAGCATTGCCCTCTCACATAACCACTCTTCATTATTTAAAACTTGCATGATAAGCTCATCTTCTGTAGCCACTGGATAAGGAAAAATCAGAAAACACTGCACATGCATGAATTTTCTATCTCAGTTGGGGTAACACAATACAAATTATAAATTTCTAATTTCCTACATTCTTTTTAATTTTAATTCGAAAATACTGCAAAGATGAATCCGAAAAATCGATTCATTAACAATGTTTAGTTCTAAATGCATTAAAGACTTAGAAAATGAACAGAATCATTTTAAAATAATCGGTCGAAAACATGTTAAGCTAACTTTGATAGTGTGGGGGAAAACAAACTGGTTTTACTCATTTGGAGGTGGGGAAATGAAGATTTTTTCCGTGAAAGTTAGTTTTACATTAATAAAAAAATAACCTCTCAATAAACGGAATAAATAGTAGCCTATGTTCTATTCTAGACTATAATCTATCTCTGTGCTAAATTTCATCCAATTTCGTTCTCTCTTGATTCACTAACATCATCCATCCATCCAAACTTTCACATTTATAATAGTAAGTATAGATTAACTTTCAAGCGCATTAAATTTAGTTGATGAATGACATTCATTTTTTATTGTATTGATAACTAAGTATTACAATATTTTAGAGAGTATTACAATATTTTAGATGTATTAAGTATTACAATATAAGATATTTTGGGAGTAATTTTGTCTCAGCCTATTTACTTTACCTACGCAATACTTATTTTACAAGTGCATGAAATTGTATTGAGCGAGTTTTTATTAATTCGAAAATATTTTTACTGATTATTTCACACTGACTTTATGATTTTTCAATATTAATACCCACCATTTATGCAGTTGTTTCCTGGTTTCATAAATCTCATCGAATTTTCAATTTATCCCATATAATGTTAAACTAGAAAATAAGTAGTACTGTTTATGAAATCTCCCTTAATGTTCATAATTCGAACTCGAATTTTATAATGAGAAACAGTAGCAGAAAGAAGCAATTTTTTTAATGAGAATCCAAGTTAAATAGGATAATTCATTCCATAACAAAAAAAATCAATTTATTAATACATTATAAACTAAAATTAATGATTTTTTTAATAATATATGCTCTTTCTACAAGAAAGCTGTGTAAAGATATTTTCTTAAATTGCCCATCAAAATTTGGTGAAAATGAAATACAATATTATTATTAAAGAAATTTGTAGAGCACTTCGCTTATTACAAAAGTGCTTTGAAGAGTACGATAATATTATTCCCTTGTAAATTCAAGATTTCAATAGTTCACTGGAAGGTTGTTGCTCTGTTATCTCTTCTTCAAATCTTTCAACGGAGCTTTTTGCTATGCTATTACACAGAATACAACGGCACAAGTTCTTTAATTTTAACTATGTTCTTTCACCAGCTTACTGACGTCGTTGTTTCCCACTTTTAACCTCATAGTCTGGGCCAAAAGCACTTGGTCATCGGTTAAGGTTTCGCAGGTATTTTTATAAAGCGTCACGTTCGAAAATATTATTTAGCCAGAGCTTCTTTCATGAAGAAATAAACATTTTCTTCAGATAAACACTCAAGGCAAACTGATTCCCGATTTGCAGGCCATTACTGAATGTGATGTCATGATATCTCGTCATCATTGTTTCTGCGAAACATCGCTCGTAAAGAGAATTATTTTACACTATTTAATTTGCTCTTTGAACGAATAACTCATTATAGTAGTTGCACGTTAAGCGAGGTTTAATTTTATTTAATTAATTAAAAAAAACCTTTTATTTCTAATTTTCATATTCATTTATTGGAGATGATTCTTCAGAAAGATTTATATTAACATTCTGTCTTTCATCCACATAATTAAGGACATATTTATTTCGATTAATTCTGTTATATGTAATGATAATGATCCAAATGAATACAATATGTGTTATGTAACAATTATGTAACTCCTCCTCATGTGATACACGTGAAACAATTAGCTCCAACTTAATTTTGGAATACATTGTGCTTAGTAGCATTGAAAAAGAAAAAAAATTAGAATCTTAATCGTAAAATAAAAGATTAATTTCTCAGACGCTGAAGTAATTGTTCTCGGCAAACATCACTTTCATTTGTTAACAAAAGCTTTACTTTTTTGGCCTAAATTGGACCTATGTCTGTATTTCAACATCGTTGGATCACTTCTTTGAAGAAAAATATAATAAAAAGATTAAAATGAAATCCTCCATGCATATTTCAAAGTATCATGTCAGGACATCATTTCTTGAACTGCCAAGCACCACGTGCTCATGCAAGTTAAGTTATATTTTTACTCATTTTAATTGTTTCATCGAATGTCGTTTTAGTATTGCAAACGATTCAAAATTTTTTGTCTCGCTATTATTGTTTAAAAAAATATCACATTTCCTATTCGTTCCATTTTATATAATCACGTGCTCAAAATGACATTTTTCTAGGTTTTATTTGCTGTAGTCATTAACTTATTTTTTTATCAGAACTTTTGTAAATGAAACGGCAACACGTTATTAAAAGCTGATTTTTTGAGATGATTGTACAGATAATAAAATTTCAATTTTTCGCCTACGGATTTTTGTTGACGCCAGAAAACCTCGTTCCCAAAACAATATCATGTTCTGACATGATAATAAGGTAAAAAGATAGGCATTAAAATAAAACAAAATTTAAAAAGTAGTAGTAAAATAAATCAAGTTAAATTAATTTTAATGCTTTAATATTTATTAAATCAACAAAAATTAAAAGATATGTTGGACAAAAATATAATTATCATTGGATGTTTATTACATCGATATCATTGGAACGGAAATATTTCAAATTTTAAGAGTCTTTAAAAATGTTTCTTGTACGATTATATATTCCTGAAGTTATTGCAGAAAAATTGTAACAGTTCGATTAATTTCACGTTAATTGTAAATGTAATTATTTTGTGCATTTCAAAGGCTGTCACTATTCTTTCTCTTGTTTTAAACAATGTGTGAACAATGATTAAAATCGTCTATGTCATTTAGGAGGAGATAGGTAATGTAATATATACATAACTGCAATGACTTTCCTTTATTATGAGGAAGGATATCTCCCCAAGAATCGAGAACCATCTAATGTTTTAAATTATACGTCTTGCCAATATTCTATTAATGTATATACTTTGGAAATTCTTACAAAAGATTAGGGTGGGGGATAATCGGTCGTGACCATTTCTTTTTCAACCTTTCTATTTAAATTTCCTCTTTTTACTTAAATTCGTTCTCGAATTAGTGATGTTTAAACCTGTCTAGGAGTTTTGAATCCCTCTGTACATAAAAAAAAACGAATTTAGATTTGAAATATTTTTTTGGTGCTCTTCAAACCAAAGAGTAAGGCCTTCCTAGATGTACCCGCATTTCGGGAACAATAATTTTAAGCAACAATTGTTACGGCCCAAAAAACTTTTTTTCCCGTATAGCATCTGTTTGGAATCTAAAAATAGAAACTCTTATCCATTAAAGCGCATACAAAAATGGAAGACGAAGGGGAAAAAGCATGCTGAATCGAAGTCTTTTCTTTCTTCAACTCGATTTCCACGGAAAGAACTTTTATTTTATTCTTTTTTAAGCAAACACATCATAATTATTCTTCCCCACATCGTTTGCAAAGATGGAAGCAATTAAATTCCCATTTATGTTTTCCACAGTAACTGTTTGTTCGGCAAAAATCATCAAATTATGAATCATATTTTTTTCCTGTTCTCCGGGAGAAAATGGTAGATTCAGTTCCAGTTTTTGGAATAAAAATGTGCAATTCGAAGAAAAAAAGTATTCATTGAGAATGTTTTCTGATCGATAGAGCATAGCAGAATTTTCTGCACTAAAATTAGAAAAAAGAATGAATCGATTTTTCTTTACTGTCTGTACTTTGGAAAGGTTCATAGTTTATTTTTCATCTTCCAGAATTCTTCAGATTTGTTATTCTAACAGTTCACCAATTTGGGGAACGTGTTTACTCTCGAGTTTATTTTTAGGAGAATCTGGCCAGTGGTTCTACACACAACAACGCTTCATGCCCCTGCAACTATAACCACCTGGTTATTTAAACTGTGTAATGGGCATGAAGTGGAAGATATAATGAAAGTGACTGTTGTTAGACGTCACACAATTATTGGTTAGAATTTCATAATAATGGGGGATTTTAGTTTTGAATTAAAGAAAGTTGGAGGCAGTGAGCTATTTGAAATTTAAATGGAAAGTGGTTTTGTCTAATTAAGCTAGCTATTGGAGAGAAAATGAAGACTTATGCTAATTCACAAAAACATACTTATAGTTTGTTTGAAATTACAAATTTCAGAGAAATATTGTAAAAATACAAAAAAAAAATTAAGGACAAGGACAGAAACAATAATAAAAAAGAAAAACACACAAAAAAATGGTATGTACAAACACAAAAATAACAGAAAAAAGGTATGGATTTGTAGAGCTACTCTTGTAGATAGTGCTCTTAAAATCTAAACAAATCTCTGTTTTCTTCAATGTTACGAATTTTTTTTTGAATTTTCGTCCTGGATCCTCGGGAAGAGGCCAAACTACGGAGCCAAGCACGTTCTAGTTCAGGTGTTAGTTTAGCCATATGGAAGGAGGAAGTCAGCAAACATTTTGTTGCGTAGTGGATCGGCTTAGCATCAAGATTTCCACAAGGGCAGGAAGCATTAGGGATCAGTTTAAAACGTCGGAGATAAGTTGTTCTACAGTGCAAGAAGCTCAATAACCTCGACAACGGATAGCGACGCTTTATTTCAGAAGAAAACACAAAATAAAAAATAAAAAAGCACAGCTAAAACGCACACAAATCCAACACTTGCTGATATTAACAACTTATACGCAAACATGAAATCGTTAAATAAGAAAAAGCAACAACACATTACATAACATGGTATACCTACACGTAATGCGATAATACTCCGAAGAGATTACAGTTATATTGTGAACCTTTGGCGTTTTATAGGCTCAAGTTAAGGCAAAGAAGTTTCTAGAAAATTCTCAGATCTTGGTTTTCTAATAGAGATAGAACCGAAATACTTGAAATTTCTTGAATCTTTATGTTTATAGCTAAGATCGCCAAATTTATCTCCAAATCATTAAATTGTCGCCACAGTCTAGGTCAATTATATGGAAGCCAATCAACATTAGTTTAGAATATTCTTAAAACATGTTTTGAGCGATATTAACCACTTATATGCAAACAAAAAATATAATTAAAAACATCAATGGAACATTAAACAACCGGACTTGATATATAATAAACCCCAAAGAGAGAATCAATCTTAGTGTAAGCCTTTCGTATTTTATAGATAGACTCCCGAAAAGGTACAAAATTTTCTAGAAAAATCCTCGGAACTCGAGTCCTAATGAAGATAGAGCCGATCTTCTGGAAATTTCTGGGATCTTTGTTTTTATTGCCAACATCGCCAAATTTATCTCTAAATCGCTCAACTGCTACCAAAGTCTAGGTCATTGATGAGGCAATGAATTAGCATTAGAATAGAATATTCTTAATTCTTGTTTTCAGCAATGGTGTCAATATTAAAGGAAAATAATGATATTACATTTTTGAGAAAATATTCAGATATATCCTAAAAACAAAGATCAGAATTGGAAAGGCTAATAAAGATATGACAAAATCTCAACAGCTAATTAATTATTAATATTAAGGAAGATTTGCAATAAAATTCTGTAGCTTGTCAATTTAGTCAATTTATATGCATATATTGTCGATATCGTAGATCTATAAAAGCGCAAACAAAGACATGAGCATTAGGCATTCAACAAAGCGTACACGCAGCCAAATAAATATCTAACTATAGAATGAAATTTATGGAGAATCGGATTAATTTACAAGAAACCATTGAAACCTTAACAGTTATAAAAGAAAAATATTTGGATAATTGCTGTGCAAAGTTAAGGTAATTTTTTAAATATTTTAACTTTGCAAGGAATTGTTATCATGCCAGAACATGATGTTGTTTTGGGAATGATTTTTGTGAGGTCAATAAAAATCCGTAGGCAAAAATAAAAATTTCATTATCTGCATTAGCATCTCAAAAATTATCTTTTAATAACGTGATGCCATCCCATTTACAAAAGCTCTGATTTAAAAAAATAAGTTAATGACTATAGCAAATAAAACCTGGAAAAATGCTATTTTGAGCACGTGATTATATGAAAGGAAATAAGTAGGAAACGTGATATTTTTTAAACAATAAATGCGATGCAATGTTTTTTGGATCGTTTGCGATACTAAAGTGACTCATTCAATTAAACAATTAAAATAAATAAAAAATATAATTCAATTTGCTCAAGCACGTGGTGCTTGGCCGCTCAAGAAATGATGTTCTGACATGATACATTAAAATATGCATAGCCGATTTCATTTTAATCTTTTTGAATTCTTCACTGATAATTGCACTGCTGCGATCTAAATATTGTAGTAAACTTCTATGAATTACAAATGACGATGAAGTAATCTATATTTATAAAACGCTCCCGAACGAGGCACAGAAATAGAGCTTATTACTGATTTTAGAATGGCAACAGTCAAATATAACTAAAATATTATACGAATCCGACTTCATTGAATATTTTTTTGCTGTATTGAAACAAATGCTTAATTTATCTACTTAATGGAATTGCAAAATATTATTAGGAGGGCTAATATAATTTATTAGGAGTGTTCAGGTGAAAAATAGCCACGTTAAAAAAGAGGGCTTTCAGTCGAATTTAAAAAGATTTAAAACAAAAAGTAAAACAAAACTAACTTCAAACAAAAAGTAAAATCAAATGCAAAGATAGGCTTAGCCGCTACCAGATAAATAATCATTGAAAGATCAATGTACAGTTTCTCGCCAAATTCATCAAAATAACGCCAATCATCGTTCAAAAAATTAAAATTTTGCAGTTTGTGGTGTATACCAGAAATGTTAACAAACGGTTTTTAAAATTGCTATACAGATAATCATGACTATATTTCGTTTATAAATAGCTCCCAAAATTTTCATTTCGGACGTTCATATATAAATCGTAAGTCTAGCCATGAACATTATGATTTGAAACGGTAATTTATATTTATATATTTTAAAACGATTATCTTATAAGAATGCTTTTTGTATTAATCTGAAGAATTAAAAAAATAACTTTTTAATTTATTTAAATTCTATTTCAATTTTAGACATTATTAAAAAACAATGTTTTTAAATGTTATAATAGAATTTTATAACATTTAAAAATATACATGAAAACATTTAAGCTCGGGCTTTTGCCAATCATAAAATTAGAAATAGGAATTTTCGCTTTCCAATATACGCACTTTGTAATTTGTAGTAAACTATTTTAATTGAATTCGTGTATTTTAGTCATAAAATTTCAGAGTGAAATGTTTTTTAAATAAATGACTCCATTGTTTATAATTAATATCCCACTAAAACCTGATAATCTGGTCGAACAACCTGGAAACCAAAAGCGGTTGTTATGCTATATTGCATTACATTTTATTTGCCAACCATTCAATTATAAATAATTACTATTTATTTAAAAAATATGACACTTTTCCGTTAGCTTGGCGCAAGCAAAAAATCGCCAAGTAACGTAGAGTTTCGCCAAATTTCTTTGCCGACTTTTCGCTTGAGCCCGCCTAACGGGAAAGTACGAAAAATTTATTACAATTATATTATAAAAGAGTCTTTGAATTGTAATTCAAAAGCATCAACCATCTTTATTTTTAATTTTTTCTTTAAAATATTATTTTTTTACAATAAAACACAGCCAATAAACTCAATATATATAAATTATTTAAAAACAATGGATTCGATTAAAGGAATCGTATTTAAAGTGAAACGAAAAAGAAAATGATCAAGATCAGCGTCTAATGGCTTCGTTGTACTTATTGTGATGCCACACAATTTGCTTTACAGAAACTTGGAGTGTTAAATTAAACATCAAAGCGTAATATAGTTCCCGCAAACAGCAACGAAAGAAAACTCTCATCTCCGCGATGCAGCTACTTTGCTTCCTATTCCACTTAATGGAAGAACAGCGAATAACTTAGGTTTCGGGTGATAGAGGTAATGGCGTTTTTGCGTTGCATTTAAGGCGGGGAGCTACCGGAAATGACTTTTATCTCTTGATGAGATTGCACATTAGTTAGAGTTACAGTTAAGGTATATTTGCGGTTAAGTTAGATATTTTGAAGCCTTTTTTTAGTTGGATGTATTTAAATGGGACCCGTTAATGACGAGATTAATGAGGGTTAATAAAGATATTGGGTTGAAAAATCAATGGTTCAGTACATGGTTTTAAATATATTGGAGATGTACCTAATTAGATTGAAGAAATTTTTAAAACATATAATGCAAAAATATATTTGTTGTTACTTTGTAAGAGGAATGATATGTTTTTATAAAAATGTAAGATTTCTAAGATGAATGTTATACTTTTATTTATATATTTAAAATAATAAAAAAAAAATCTTGAGACAGAATTCATGAGCTAAAACCACAGAATCGATAATTTCGGTTTTATATGAAAGCTCTGTGATTTCATATGAATACTCATAACAGCTAGGTATGTCATAAGCAGTAATTTGCTCATTTCCCCTTTTTTTTGAGAAATAGAAAAAACAAAATATCACTTAATGTTAATATGAAAGCATTTATTTGATATGAAATAAAAATTGTCGAAATCGATGCATTAATTGTAGTTGGAAATAAGAATTGTTTGATTTTGCCAATTATTTTAAAGTTTAGTTTTGTTATATTAACATCCCGTTGTAAAGCAACACTAGTTCTCTTATTTATCCATTTTGTATTTATATTTCATTTTTTAAAGTAAATATTGAAACATCTAATAGAGAATTAGCAACTCATGCCACAGAAAGAAGTTATTTTTAATTCAAAATAAATTGGGATAATATAAATTTTTTTATTAATGAATCAATAAATACTTTTATTCTTATCCAGGGTAATATAAATTTGTGGCCTTAATTATGAAATGAACAACTCATTTTTACCAAATCAAATACATACCTATTTGAATTTGTGTCCATTTCGAAGATAGATCAAAAATATTTTTAGCTCAAAAATTAAAACTTTTATATATAATTAGGAAACACTTTTTATGTTAAGTATTATACGCGTCTTCGGATCAATAGAAATGCTAATCTTATTAATTAATCGCTGCTTCATAATGACAAAGACTCTTCCCATAATCCTTAGTAAGTGTCAGTAACAGCAGTCACTGCTCAAGTCCAGCCCTTTTCGTTCAATATTAAATATCTGTAACAGATTAGAAATCGCCAATTTTTGAACGATATTCAAGATAATAAGCTATTTCCTCTTTATTTCAAGAAATGGCCAAAATATCCGGCATTTTCTTAAGAATTGGAATAATTTTTATTGAATTTCAAAAAATGTTCTCTTTTGGTCAATGTTTTAAAGAACGATAGAATGAATGGAAATTTTAGCATGTAATTTAGTTTTTCTTGTTATATTGATTATGAATGCATGCAGCAAAGAAGGACTTATTTTAGCTAGAAATCAATATATTATAAAGATATAAAAGTAATCTTAATGCTATTTTATCATGAAGAAATCGTGGAATTTCTCCCTGGAATCTTCTGCAAAACCATCTCTGATATAACCATGAAACAAATTCCTGAAGAAATTTACTATCTTTAGCTTCTAGTTTTTTTTTAAATGATTTTGTTCAGACAAAAATTTCAGAATTTTTTTTCTTAAATGCTCATAAAACAAGTCTATGAAGCAAAACATTTTCAATAAATTCATAATAAGAAAAGCTTTTTTATATATCTTTTTTAAGTGTTTATAAACAAATTTATGATATAAAACTTTTTTGGATGATATTTTGTAGTAAGGAAAATTTTCTAATTATCTCTTCTTACGTACTCAGAAAAAAACCCCTATGAAGTAAGACTGTAAAACCTTTCAAGTAATATTTATAGTAAGAAAAACTTTTATAATGCTTTCTGAAATATCCATTGAACAAATGTGTGAAATAAAGCATTTTTGAATAAATTTTATAATAACAAAAAATTTCCCAATTATTTTTCAAATGTTAATTAACTAAAACCTATTTAGAAAAACCTTTTTTTGGAAAATATTTCTAGTAAGGAAATTTTTATTTTATTCTTCGTTAAAAGTTGAAAAAACAGATTTGAAAATCCAAATTTTTTTTGAATAAATTTTATAGAACAATTTTCTAATTATTTTTTCTTATATACTCAGGAAATAGGCCGATGAAATAAAACTTTTTTTATAATTTTCATAATAAGAGAGCTTTTTTATAATGCCTTCTTAAATGTTCAAGATCAAAAGGTGCGAAATAAATTATATGATAATAAATTTTCTAATAATTTTCTTTAATATTTACTAAAAAGACTTATGAAATAAGACTTTTTAAAAAATGATCATTGTAATGAAATTTTCATTTTATTCTGTGTTAAACGTTCATGAAACAAATTTGAGAATTGAAACTTTTTGAATAAATTTCTCAATCGAAAAATTAATTAATTAATACTTTTAAATACTCATGAATTAAGTCTATGAAGTAAATGTTTTTGAATTAAATTCATAATGAGAAATCGATTTTATGACTCTTTCGGAAATTTTCATAAAAGAATTTGAGAAATAAAACATTTTTTTGCATAACTTTCATAATAAGAAAAACTTGTTAGTTATTTTTCCTTAAATATTAATTATACAAACCTATTTCTAAACTTTTAATTTTTGAATACCTTTTTAAAAACTTTCTGAAAAACATTCATAATAAGAAAAACTTCTTCAAAATTCTTTCCTAAACGTTCCAAAATAAATTTGGGAAACGTTTTTGAATAAATTTCATAATAAAACAAAACTTTCAAAATCCCTTTTTTAATAAATATTCATTAAACAAACATATTAAGTAAATCATTTTATAAAACAAATTTCATAATAATGAAACAAACCAATAAAGTTGATCGCTTTTTGAAATTTAACTCATAATGAAAAATCTTAATATTTCATTTAAACGATCATGAAACAAACATACGAAATAACACTTTTTTGAATAAACACTCCAAAAGTTATCTTAAGATTTTTTCTTATTAAATTCATTTATTTGTTGAAAACCAATACTTAATTCTTAGCATCTGGTGAAACAAAATTAATTCCGCATTGTCTCGTTCCATTCTTATATACCATGTAATTGTTTTAAGTAACAAACAATCGCGACTCGCAGATCATCCATCATAGATACTATATCGATTTGGGAATTTCATAATCGATTTTGATTAACATCACAGAAATCTAAATATCGTTATCATCATCCTAAGATTCTCTCCAGAAACAGATACGATATAATTAGATTAAAGGATATCGATTTAAAATAATTCAGACCATTGTCCTTGCTTAAAACAATTCCGACTCTATTCATATTGGAATCCAATAATAGGGGAGCTCACTCCATTGTTTTCAACCAACCCCATTCACTGGATTCCTCTCATGATTTATATCGGGTATGGATTGGCCAGACCTCACGTTCTCTTCATTTCTGTGTAATTTCGCTATCGTATATCACATAAATCTTTCAGACGGCTTAATACAGAGGGTTTAGGGCCTATCAGAGGTC
Source organism: Argiope argentata (assembly GCA_026289955.1). Taxonomy (NCBI): domain Eukaryota; kingdom Metazoa; phylum Arthropoda; class Arachnida; order Araneae; family Araneidae; genus Argiope; species Argiope argentata. Next base: position 903,943 of record JAOUZG010028580.1, read on the forward strand.
GATCTATTATCACTGGCAGGAAAATATGACAGGATATGAAGAAAATTATTGGGATTCGGCTGCTGCCATTATTACTAAACTAATAACGGCCCTGCGGATTATTAAGGCTCGGCTGTAGTAAACCCCTGCTGGGTCATCTAATGTGTTGTTGGAGCATTTTTGCTTTTATTGAAAGGATTTAAATAGTTACTTTTATGATTTCTTGCTGTATTTATTAAATGCACTTTACAAATCTTGATTTTCAAATAGTTTATATTTTAATTTCACTCTGATCATTTATTTATTGCCAGATATTTTTTTTACATATAATTTCCTGTTTGTAATGCAGTTCAATTTATTTATGGAGATTGTATATAAAAGGACATTTCTTAAAAAAACAAGCATACAGACTTTTAAGAATCGGGAAGAATAACTTTTCAATTGCAACATAGAAGTTGGTTGATCACGAACATAGAAATGTATTTAAAATCTTTCAAGAGATGCAATTAATAATTAATAATGTAGAAATATAATGAGTTTTCAAAATAAAATTTCGTCATCATACATAATAGGGATGAAACAAGAGAAATGGATGAAGATTCTCGTCGAGGGCGAAAATATTCTTGACAAATGTATTAAAACTCACCAAAGTAATATAATAAGAAATTTAAAGACAAAGATTAACACATTTGGCGACTTATTGTCTTATAAAAATTGCAACATTGGTACCATTAGCCGCATAGTACACGATTTTACTCTATATTCATGGCATGTAATAAACTAAGCGTAGAAAGCAAATTTAGTAAAAAATAAAATATGGTTTATAAAAAATACTTGGAATTACAAATACTTGGAAAATTACAAATACAATTAAAAAGAAAGAAAAATGAAATCTTTTTTTACTCCCCCCCCCAAAAAAAATCTTTCAAGTATATTTAGAGATGGAATTAATAAACAGATTTGATATCAAAAAGCATTGTACACTTATTTTCCATGAAACAGATATTAAAGTTATAAATAACTAGATAGATATGATTGTGATAACTTTAGATTCATATTGTTACAAACCTGTAATTTCGCTTCCCACTACATAAGAAAGACCACTTTAAGTGCAGCCCTGTTGCGTGCTGAACGGATGTCACATTAGTAACCTCAGAGTTTGGCAACCATTTGGCGACTTTGGCAACAAAATGGATATTGCTGGAAACTTCGAGAATTTTAAGGATCCCTTCAAAAAAACTGAGATGTGCTCTGATTGGCCCAGAAGGTTCTCGGCCTGCTTCCCAGGAGCTATAAAAAGGCCGGCAGTCTCAAGCCGCAGGGTGAATTCAAATTATTAACTTAATTGAAATGCAGCATTTCCCCACTCCTTGTTGCTACGCCCCATTTGTCTGGCATCCAACGGTTACCTTAGCTTCAACAAGCACCTCCCCTTTTTTCATCTGCTGGGAGTACATAAGAAGAGGTACAGGAACATTTCTAAGAAGATCACACGAGCTACTGAAAGAAATGTGTATCTTAAGCTCGATCATCTACCAGGGATTAAGGCCCCTTGACCGGGACTAGCATATCAATAAGCCGCAGGGTGAATTCAATTGAACCGGAAGTGGAGTTGGAGTAGAAGACAAGTAACGAATCTTCAAGAGGATAGAGAAGCAACGGCAGAGGGCTGAACTGGTATGTGCCGAGTCCTGTTATCAACTGTGGAAGCAGCATTGTATCGTAGGAGGAGTAGCCAGCCGTATGGTAGTAATTTGGTAGCTAAAGCAAGAAAACAATAAGAACTTAAACCAATTGGAAAGACAGTAGATAATAGTTCCGAGTACCCCCTATCTTGGTGACTTCTGCCTGTCCCCTTTGTGTGCTGTAGCCGATTACTACTTGCGAGGGTTACTGTCTGCTGCTGTGTCCTGTCCTGTGTTCATCTCGACTCTGTGTGTGTGTGTTCTGTGCATTCATCGTCTTTGTGTTAGTGTTTTCTTGTCAAATAAATGTAGTTGTTCTTTTCTACTGAGGCCTGCTTATTCCCTTCATACAATACACTCACTATAAGTGAACCCGATGAGATTGGTAACAATATGATCGTGCCAATAATTTGGGATTTGATAGAAAAAAAAATTTGAAGTTCTAAGTACTTCAGCTTTTGAGGGCATGTATTTCAGAACAAAGGAATTTGATCATAACCATTCGAAATACACAGTGAAAAATATACGTAAATGAACAATATTACATTTATACATTATTCATTTCAAATAAATCTGCCATATCAGTTGTGATGCTTATCAATCAGGAAGTGTAAATGATGCAGGAATGAGTTAAAAATAGCAATCAGAAACAGCAAAATATACTTTTTTAAAAATTTCCTAAATGGGTGCCATAATTATTTGATATTCTTATGAAAAATAGGTCTCCATAAGAGTGTTTAAAAAAGATTCCTTTGTTCTAAGCTCGTCAGTAAGAAAATGAGTACTCTGCATAACTTGCTTCATTAAGGATATGAAAGGCAAAGTGGTACTTAAATTAATTATGCACCTGCATTATTCATGCGCACGTAAAGTTCATCATTAGATTGGTAAAAAATTCACATCTTTTTAGTGAAATGGTTATTCATATTTTTTTGTATGCATTAATACCTTTTAATTCATACAGAATTCATAAGAATTTCTCCAATAAGAGTGACAGAACCTACTTTCTTTGAGAAATTATTATGAGCTTAATAATCTTCAAATATACAAAATTCCATATATCAGAAATCTTTCCATATATTATGCTAACATAATGCTGTAAAATTGGAAAAGTTATGATAAATTAAAAGACATGCTTCAATATCCTATGACACAATCAACCAATATACTTACTTCTGATAATTTTAACTATTTTTAAAGGCGTATATAAAATTAATCGAAAATCCAATTTAATTTAAAGCATGTTAAATTATACATTTCTGAAAATATATTTGAAAAAATATGTGCATGATCATTAAAAATGAAATCCCGAAAACTCATGATTTTTTTTCCGTAAAAGTAAATAGTGTTTAGCGAGAACAGATTATCTATTCAGAAACGATTTAATTCGTTTATTTCATTTAAAAACAGTTTTTGTGTATAAAATGGAATTTAAAAATAGATTCCTTTTTACACCTTTTAAAATTAATTCAGTATTCTACAACTGTGTACTCCTTGTCTGATATGGTCAGTCAGAATATATATTTATATATATATATATATATATATGATGTTTGTATATGTACTACAAATATACAAATACCACTTTGATTACTTATTGTTAAATATTAGCTACCACAAACCATCGAAACGAATTTCTTTCATTGAACGTCTCTAAAGATGCACTTTGTTTAAAGCTTATCTTAGCTTAATAATATTTTGTAGCTTCATTAATTAAAATGCTCCGGAAAGAACTCCTTATGTCATCCAAAACTCCATCCAGTCATATAAAAGAAATCATGAAATAGCTGTCAAATCAAAACATTTAATCGAGTTGGAAAATAGGCTTAACCGTAATTTTATGGGTGATCGCTATGTTTAGATTTATCTAAAGAAATCGATAGTAATATATGTTAAAACTATTATATCCTAAAAATGACTTTTGCATTTTCTTAAAATTCAAAACATTTCTTTTTTAATTATATTAACTTCATTTTTATAGAAATTTTTTTTTAATGTGACACGCAAACCATAAGTTTGATTAATTCGCTTAACTTCTGCTGCTTGCTAAACAAAGTTTTGCAAATTATCTTTTAACCTAGTAGAAATTCGATTTTTGGTTTATTTGACCACAATTACGCTATTTGAATATTAATGGGATTTTCAAGAGGATCTGTAACTAAGCTTTTAATATTATAATGAAATTAGAATTCCTTCATATTCAATTCTATCAAACCTTTTCCGAAAAAGGAATCCCAAAAAAGACTGCAATAAATTCTCTGCGCCTTTTATCGTTTTTTACATTTAATAATTAACGGAAGAAAATCAATATTTAATAAAGCAAATATATTTCGGTCTAGACAATGAAACTCAAACAAAAATTCATAAATGGTCAATAAAAAAGAGAGAGAGAGGGAGAGGAAAAAAATTGGGAGAATATTTTCTGGGAATGAAAATACGAAGGAAACAGTTTGCTATATCTTAGTCATGGTCTAATCTGGCTGCAACTATAGTGACTCTTAATTCAAGGGAGAGAAAATATAACTTTTGGTTTCCAAATCAATCGATTAGTAGTGGACTGTCATGGGTTGCTTGCCACTTGTCATGACTTGCGTTTCCTTTGCTTGTTTAAGGTCAACAATAAAATCAAATGGGCAACTATACAAATATTAATTGCAGGAGATACTGCTGCTCAGCGGTCCAAACGGATGAGTTTGACTTAGTGTATGTTAAAGACGCTTATTCTAAAATAGTTCATTTATTAAGAAGACATGATAAAATCATGCATTAAAAGTTAAAGAGAAATTTTAAACTTTTAAAATTCCTGGTTACATGGAAGAAATATACAAGGGGTAGTCAACTGAAAACGAGACAGACTAAATAACGACCATGGTGCTGATGTTGGTAATGCTGGTAGGTGTGTTTTACTGTTCTATAGACATATCTAGGTGTGTCTATAGGATATTAGTTAACTAAACAGGGAAAGTGTAACAATTATTGTTCTTTAGGAAACCGCAAACGTTTTTCCATGATGCATTGACTGTCTTGTCTTACAGTGGAATAAATGTGTTAACAATTATGGCGATTACTTTTGAAATAATAAATAGTTTACTTACTTTTTTCCCCAGCTGTCTCGTTTTCATTTTAACTGCCCCTTAAAGTTTTTAGAAAGAGATTGAAATAAGCACGACTTTTTAAAGAATATTATTAGAACGTGATTTTTGATAATTCTAAACCTTATCAAAGGAATTAATTATCTTTCCTTTTAATAATTTGTATACTTTTTCAATTGCTTATTTTTTCCAGAAGAAACCTTGTATAACGATTTTTTTTCATCATTCTGTGTTTAATTAAAAACTTTATTCCGGAGCACGTTTTTGAGTTTTAAGTTTTCTTGCGGTTCTTTATTTCATCACATAATCGTTAAATTAAAAACTTGCAGTCTTTATTGTTATTATCTTACGGCATCTATTCAATGTAGTAAAAAAAATAAACTGCAAAGCGTAATTGAAAAATTTACTTATTTTGAAAAGCGAAATACATTTATTAAGCCTAAAACACTCAAAATATTCGCCTATTCATAAGTGATTTTTTTTCACCTGGGTATCGGTAAGAATATTGCAAAGAAGTTTTTTAATATTATAACCTTCTATTTAATATCTTCTAAAATCGATATTAAAATTTTGTTTTATGTTTGGAATTGATAACACCTTGAAGCCCACTGTCACGACATTTATAGGGCAATATAATTTTCTATTCAATGCATGCAAAAGTGTAAGGAAATTGTTTAACTTCGTATCACAGACTTTATTTTTTTAACACAAGTAAGCATTCACCTTGAAGATAATGCAATCATTTTTTTTCTCTTGCCAGAGGACGAAAATGCACTTTCTTGCTCGCCTGTATTTATGTTGTTGTTGTTATGTCTCTTTTTCAAGCCCGCTGACAGGCTTATCAACGATTGAGCGTCTCTCGTTTTACAAGTACCGCCATCTAGGGCCAAGAGTGCGAGTTAGCTACACACACCTCACAACCCTTTTAACGTGGCGGATTTCATTCATGCATTTTCATTCCTTCATCCACAGATCGTAATTTAGATATGGAACAGATAACGATCACCTCTGACCCAGTACCCCCAGTGGTATTACTCTCGACACCGATGACTATGTGACCACGACATATTTAACGAGCGTCACCACACACTCGGAGAATCTTTGGTCGGCGAGGTTTGAACTCGCAACCTAAGGAATACGAGTCCAACGCTTTATCAACCAGGCTATTCTGGCCTTCTGTATTTATGTAAAATAACACAATAAATCTTTTTTTAAATTAAAATTAAAGATGATTTGAAAATTGCGATTAAAAATTCACTTTTGTAAGCAGCATCGAACTTACAGATATTTTGCCGTAGTCTAGTTTAGTTTAGTTAACTTACCATTTTAAAGTAAAAGTAGGGAACTCCCAATTATGAAACGAGATCAGAAGACGAGGATGAAATCTGAATTGCACCCCCTCCCCAAACTTCCACACTACATCAGTGGAAAGACATTTGGTCCAGACTGGATAATGCACACCAGATCCAATTCCATTGAAGAACGACAGTTGTTCGGCAGTATTGGGTGATGAACCTGAAGCCCTCAGTTCTCAAAGATATGATATTACCACCAAACCGCTGTGGACACCACCCTCCCTCCACGAAAGATATAAAACTATTTCGCATGGTGAAATGGAGTTATTACAAGACGAATATTTACCCAATGCTATCAGAAATCTTTACCCAACAGTGATGTTTCAACTGGATTTATGAATGTATGCAATTAATGAGATCATTCTATAGAAAAAAAAGAAACAATATAATCTATTCTGTCCGTGCTCATTTTTACATCGGAGATAACTACAATTGTGTTGTAGTCTTTAATTAAGCTTATTAATTGAAACTTATGAGCTCTCTGAAAAAAAATGTTGCTGTAAAGTTGTAAAGTATGCAACAAAATGAAGACAAAAAAATGTCATCTGGTTAGAAAATTTAGGAGGAATAATCGCATTTAAGGGGGAAAAAAGATGAAGATAGAGGATCCATTGCTTTCAGGGATTTAATTTTATGATTATCTTCCCAGACAAATGTATTTACAATTGCTGACGTATTCATATACACAAAATATATGGTTTATCTTGATTACAAGGCCCTTATTTCTTTTTACTGTGAAAATTAAAGCTATACTCTCCTGGTTTTAAGATGCTTGTTTTTTAAATAAGATAAAAAATGATTAAGTTGGCTAGAGAATTTAATGCCGTAATATTTCTTTGAACTGTGTTTAAACGTTAATGCAAAGTAAAAATAAGTCGTCATTATAAGGGCAAGTAAAAACCAAGAGAAGAATAAAAGCGATTTTACTAAGAAAAGTCTCATTAAACGATAACATTAATAAAAAAATCAAACTATAAAATTATATAATTAAAAAAAGTCAAATTCAAAAATTATATAATTGCAACGCTTTTTTCTAGGAAATATATATATTTCCTTACCTTGTTTCGGTGTGAGAAAGTTGACAGCGGGAATTCCCGATCCTCGTCCCAGTCTGTTTTCGCTCTCTCCTAGTAAGTCTTCTGCCCTCAAAGTTATGCCTAAAATAAGAGTTTCATTTTATTTAGATATTTACAATAAATTTCGGTATCTAATCTTTTTTTAAATAAAGAACGAAAAATAAAATAATTAATGTTTAATTTTTTTTACCTTGCCCGTAAGTTGTTGTAGTTTTCCCCTAAAAAATAAGAACCAGAAATTTAAATTACCTTAGAAGAGAAATGTCAATATAAAAACAATTTAATCAATGAGAAAACTTGGACTCTGCCTCATTAAAAAGATCTGAAATACAGCATTTTAAACGAACAATTTTTAAAATAATATTTATATGAATTAATGAAAAGTAAGTCTTTTAAATTCAAATTAGTATTGGGATACATTTTAATCATTTTAATATGATCTTACTAAAAAAACTTTATTTTCAACCCAATTTCGTAATGTTTTCTCTTTTTTAGGTGAGTTTTCTCAATTGTATTTTTCTCAAATGTTCTTTTTATTTGAAAGAACACGTAAAGTATTTATTACAAATATATATTTCTGTAGTTTTGTTTAGTTATATTAACGTCCTGTTGTAAAGAAACTCTAGGGCTATGTTGGGCAGAACCTTGTCATTTTAAACCACGGTCAGAGGATGAGGACGTCACCGGGGCTGGCTATCCTCTTCTCCACACCACACTAGAGGGAGGACGTTTGGCCCTGACGTAATTAACGTGTAACAGATCCCCTTACATGACTGTTCTTAGGTGGATTTGGGTCTCGAACGCGAGACCTTCCGGTTCCGAACACTTTTTATTATGCTTGAATGCTTCTGTAAACATTATTTCGAGATAATGAATTATCAATTATTGAACATTGCCTTTTTAATTTGTTGATTTTGTGTTTTTAAAGACGTGATTTCGTTACTGTGTTTCATTCATTTTTTAATTGGATACAAGAGGAAAAACTTATTTTATTTTCTTTATTATTACACTATATAAATAATTTTTTTTGTACTCAATGACCAAAATGATAGAATATTTTTTCTAAATTTTGATTTGAAGTAAAAGTCGCCATCTGATATTGAACTCCAAATTATAACCTATTACAGTTGTCTAATATTATAACAATCTGGGAAACCAAGCTTATTTCTGCATTTTTTTTTTGTAAAATCGTTTTTTACTGAGAAAATATTTAGATACGAATCTCGTACTGATTCTATATGAATATTTTTCAATCTTATCTCATCTCACATCTCTCAGCGACATCTCACAGAATTTTAAGGCTCCAGTAGGTTATCATCTTATGGCAACGATGAAAGTACTACTAAAATTTACGAGATGGCGCTATATGACATGTCAGCATGACAACATATTAAAAAAAGACTCTAAAAATTCCCTTTTTTTGGAAAAACACCTATACAGAAAATTTTAAAAAGCAAAATACTATCTGAATATAAAATTTGATCCAAATTGCTAGAGCCTGTCTCTAGAGACATTATA
>JAOUZG010028580.1:928168-962336 GCA_026289955.1 Argiope argentata
GATCCAACTACCATACCGGAAGCATTTCATCCTCAATTATGTGGTGCTCCCCTGAGTGTATAAAATGAAATGGATCTTGGGTAAGATGGCGAATATCTCACATTATATTGACGAATAATAATTACAGAAATATAAATCTTTTGCTTAAATCTGGTATCTATACGGAATGTAATATTAATTTTGAAAGCTTTATTTTACTGAGCTATTGAAACCAAATTCTGACATTGAATTACACCTTGCAGTCTGTATTATTAAACGAAAGCAAAAAATTAAATAAATTTTAAAATCCCACAAAAAACCCTAGGGCTCAGAGGTTTCTCAAAATTTTGAAATGTCTGCGCAATTGTTTAATTTGCTTCTCTAGTAATCTCACCCCTGCAATAATATCCTTCAGTAGACCATTTTTACAATCTTCTGTAAAAATTCTGAATGATTCTGAATTAATGATTAACAAAAATTCACACTATTGTCTAGAATCAACATTCATCAAGATATGTTGTATCCACAAGGAAGACTAGTTATGGAAACATTCCGCTCACCTGACAATTTTAAAATTTTTCAGAATTTTTTTTAAAAATCAGAGCCATATGAGAGTAATGGAAGAATATTTATTCAGTATCAGAATGAATGTTAGGAATGATATTATTCAGAATGAATATTATGAATGAATATTTTTAAAGTATTTTTTAATGGGTATGCATTAAAAATTACTCATTTATTACTAAGAATAAAAAATTATTGCAGTCCTCGCTCAATTGTTGCATTTGTTTTCTTGATAAATTTACTATTGTGAATCATTCTTTGTGATTCTTTTGTGAGACATCTGTTTTTCAATACATAGTAGTATAAATAATTTCATTTTCCACAAAATTGTAATCATTGTGCATATCCATTTAAGTTCAAGCAACTGTATTAAGTTTGATTCAATAATAAACAAATAAGATTGTAATATTTTTATTTCAATTTGTCCCAACATATCTTTGGTTATTTTCATGCCTGGGAAAACAAAGGAAATATGACTCATATCATAAAATGAAATAAAATGAAATAAATGAAGATAAATAAAGATACGCGAAGAAAATGAAAACCAATAGATTAACAATGCTTCTAGAATTCTAATCTATGTCAGCATTTTGGATAACAAAGGAATCTTGGAAACAAAAAGCATCGTTTTCTTAAAAACATTTCAAAACAAGGAGATTTTTTTCTATGCGAGTTCAAATAAAGAGACGAATTAAATAAACCACTCGATTAAACCGAATGTATTTTCAAGAGTTAATGAAATAATCTCGTGAAAGTTCCATTTCTCTCAATAAATAAAACGATTATTATTTTTTTTTCGTTATTGACGCAACCTAACCAACCCAAGTTTAGGCTCTCTTAATTTATACAGTAGCCAAACAACAAATTTTTTTTTTATTTTGCTGTCTAGGAAACTGAACGAATTAAACATTAAAAAAAAGTACATCCGTTTCATTGTGGTAAGGCGGATTATTTATGAGGCTTAAGAAAATATTCTTGGCAACAAGTGTTCATGCGAGCGTAAAAAAGCAAACAAAGAACGTGCATCCCTCCAATGGATTTTTTTTATGTGGAAAAAAAGTTCTGCTAAGTAAAAGGAGAAAAAAAGGAAGCTCGCGCTATCTTTAGTGATTTTTTTAGCTTTTTTTCTTCCTATTGTTATTTTTCTGTTTATTTCAAAGAACAGTGGTACGTACGTTCCTTAGCTCAGAAAAAAAAGGGAACAAAATCCACTCCTAAGCTTTCAGTGGATTGCCGTGTTTGGATAATACAATGGAATCCCTGATCGCGGAAGTTTCATTCCTGTCCGCGTTCGAATGAGATTTTCATAATGAATGAGCTGGAGACAAAGTCCAGAGGAAAAAGAGTGAGCTTTTTTAAATTTCTTTTGCAGCAGTTTTGTTAATAGAAAGTAAATATTTTAGGTTCAAGTCCATTATTTCTAACAATTATTTTCTCCTTAAAGCAAGGGGGAAATGTTTCCCCTTATCATTTAATTTTTATGTGCTATAATTAAAGAATTAATAAATTGAGTGGGGACTTGTACCTGAAAAAAAAAGGGAAATAAGCTTTTCCATAAGTTCGGAGATAACGAAAACAACTACCTCGAATTCCTAATTTTCTACTAGTTTTTTTCCTCCTTATCTGGGCGTCCAGGGTTCGAATACCGATTACGGCATGGTTGTTCTTCTGTGTTCTATCTGTAAGGCGTGTAAATGTGCCCCCCTGTGAAAAGGGGCTGTGCAAGTGAATGTGATAAGTGTAGCTAAATCGTACTCGTGGCCCTAGTTGGCACTACTTCAGAAACAAGAGACCCTCATTCGGCTTAAAATCGCTGACAGCTTAAAATCGTCAGCACGCTTGTCCATGGCGAGGGCCGTTAGTAACAACAAAACAACTTACATAGGAATTTTCGTTAACCAATGCAGTTCTAAGAAACAATTTTACTTTTACTTTTTAGTAAAAAAGGGATTTTGAACAGCTGAAGAATTTTTTGTCATATTATTGTAATATTTGTCTTACTCTATCTTCCCTTTTGGATAATGGTTATGCATGATAAGGCACGCATCCCATACTGCATTGCGATTGTTATTAGAATGAAAAGATATGCTGTTCGTTTAGAGGTGTGTGCACTAATGTCTTGTCTTTCGTTTCTGGGATTGTTTTGTGTGAAATGTGATCATTAAAAAATTATTTCCGTAAAAATATGTCTATTTGCCTCCACAGCATGGATCCTAATGATCTTCATTTCATTACTCTGTTATGAATAAACAATTTACACTCTACAGTATTCGAACACATATAAATGAAGAAATGTGAAATCACCCATATAAATGATAAAATGATTTCCGAAAAAATATGAGAATTTTTTTGTTGTTGTCTAGGATAACGTAAGAAACCCATAAAATCAAATAACTTTGAAAAAATTCTGCATGTTCGATATGTGTATAATAATTATGTTTTATTTCTAACTTGAAGTCTTCCATGTCTTTTCAGATTTTCAGCTTTTTTAACCAGAAAATTGATCATTTCCACTAAATTTTATAAGTTTATGAACGACCTGCACATAAGTACGACAAAAACATGAGAAATGTTTGCTTAAAAAAGGCACGGAAATCAGTAGGCCACATTTTGCTTATCTAGTTGGTTCTCGAAGCGGAATGACAAAATCTGACTTAAAAACAAAATTTAAAAAATGTTATCAAAAAGAAAAAAGGAAAAGCATAGCAATCTCAACTGGAAATTAAAGGTCTTTTTTTAGCAGTGACGAAGAGATGGAAACACAACATATATCAAATAGATTACACGATTTTAATTTTAAAATCCAACCTTGATGGAGGACAGAAGATGTGACATTATCGCTGTTAGAAAATATATATGTTAATGTTAAATTATATGTGCAACCTATTGATCAGTTATTGAAAGCACATACATTGTAGAGTTTCCTGCTTTCTAGAAGATGGGCTAAGAGCGATATCTTAGTTTTTGGAAGGACATAAACAGTTTGGATATGAGGCTATTATTTGTTAAATGGAAGACAATTTTATGTATAATATACAGGGTGCTTCAGCAAGACATGATAAACTCAGCATTACCGGATTAATTGTTTGGAATACATAAAAAATACTCATAGAACTATACCTCTGTGACCCATAATTTTAGAGAAAATGCGATAGAAAATGCATGATGTCATATCCGGTTTACGGAAAAAAACTTTATTCGAAACATGAACATCAGTACTAGCATAATTTTAAATAGGAAAATGCTCGAAATGTCCCCCGCGCATATGGAGGCATGCATACGCGCGTCTTGACTATACACGTTCTAGTATCGTAGCGTCCACAAAAGCAAACGCATTGTGGAGACGAATGGACTAAGTCCATTTATGAAGTAACTGGGTCTGGATATACCAATTCCTTTACATGGATCCAAAGGAATAAATATAAAGGGTTCAGATCAGGAGAACGTGGAGGCCATTAAATAGGACCACGTCGCTCAATAAAACGGTCGAAAAAAGGTTTTTTAATAAACCGGATGTAACGTCATATATTTTCTCTCTCATTTCTCTATAAAACTATGGATTGTAGAGGTACTATTCTTCCGGCATTTTTTATGTATTCCAAAAAAAAAAACGAATCAGGATGTAAAGAGTTTATCTGGTCTTGCATGGACGCCCTGTATATAAGTTCTACTGATAAAGAAGATTGATGTCAGTCAATGGTTCAGAATCTTTGATGATTTTAATTTATAAGTATTGAATCTCATTTAGATCTTTTCATATAACTGTAAAAATCAATTCTTTGCCGAATTAGTTGAAATCCTTTTTTTCACATCTATGAAAGGATAATATAGTATTTCTTTCACTGGTAGTCAAAATGATCTCGAAGCTAGGCTTAAATAGCCCCCAGAATAACCTTGGAGGAGGGATTACCCAAAAAATAGGACTCTGGTCAAAATACTTACATATAAGATCTCTTCATTCAACAGTTCCATTTTAATCAGGCTGAGAAAACTTTGATATTTTTAGTCCTACATCCAGTTACCCATTAAGTATAACTTCAAAAGATGGAGACATGTTATTTTCCTTGTAGAATTTCAGGGTAAAATGGATGTATGGATTTCTTCTAGGAAGAAAACAATCAGAGACTATATGGGCGTGGCGGGGAACTCATTTTTAAAGAACTGCCTCTTACTAATTTTTGTGTATAAAGAATTATACTAAAGATCCTACGACGTAAGCTGGATTTGTAAATCTTCACAGGCATTTGGCTAGATTCTGATTATTTAATATAATGGTAAAAATTTTTGTTTTTGATTATTTCAGAAAATAGGAATAAACTACATCAAAAATTTAAATGATAAATATACATTTAAAAAGAAACTGTGTTATTGTTTCGATTTGAGCATTTGTAAATTATTGTTATTTGCAATATCTTTCTGTAAAATTTTGAATATTTACTTTTATGTTTAGCATTCGTAGTTGTAAATCATTTTGGTGAAAGCGTATCTAACTTTCATTTAGAAAAAGGAATTATTTTTAGAATCTATCTTAAGAAAACTTTTCTTTAAACACTAAGAAAAAACCCCTTGGAGTCGAAAAATAAAAACAGTATAGTCTTCAACTCATTTCTCAAAATGTGTCTAGTGCAGCGACCGAATAAAAAAAATACCCATTCACCAGCTGATACTATGAACGCAGATGGTCGGACAATTCTTAAGAGATTGACGCACTTACCGCCACAGTCACTGACAATGGCATATCCGAAGTAAATGGTATCTGGAATTTTTATTCATAAAAAGTATTGCTTCTCATTAAAAAAATAATTCCCTTAGATAATAAATGTAACTATGCAATAAAGAAGTTACTCAAATGTATGAATTTTGAAGTAACTTATTTTATAGCATGACTGTATTTTTGTTTTGAGTCTTCGTAATCTGATGGCGATTTGGTTTGTGCCAAAATTGACGCCACCACAATGAAAAGCTCATAGATGAAATATAAAAATGAATTCAAATAGCTGATACAAAATTAAACATTAAAAATATTCATACTATTATATGATGATTGTAAAAGAAGCTAAAGAAAACCGAAACAAGAAAAAAGGAAAAACATAAAAAGATCATAATGGCACAAACAGTAGTATATTTATTATTACACAATAACAGTATAAATCCAACATAATAAGTGAATGAGATTAGTAATTTCGTGAAAACCGAATTTTCTGTGTTCTAAATCAAATACAAATGGAAAAAAAAGAATAATGGAAGAAAATAACAAAATTTTAAAGAAAAGAGGAAAAGACATAAATAAATAAAAGTACAAATATTATATATATATATATATATATATATTATTAGTACTTTTATTTATAAATAGTTTGTTTATTTTTAATTGATGCTGTTATTGTGTAGTATTATATAGGATCTCTTTTCAGGAACAAAAGAAAAAGAATTTTGAATTTTCTTTTCTTATATTCATCACATGCTATTCAATTTCTATAATACCTGATTTCATTTATTAGAACTTTAAAATGCTCAAGCAATAGTAGAATCTAATTTAAAATTTGCTGCTGTTAAAAAATCTTCACCTCTTGAAGTCGCTAAGAAGAATACAAAAATGGCATACGAGGGGATTAGCTTACAAACATTTCTTTTTTTTTTTTCGTAATAATATAACATATTGTTCCTACGGAAGTAAAGGGCAGAAGTGAAGATAAATAAAGAAACAAAAAAAAATCCATAGACAGGTTCGAAAACGCAGAATTATCATACAATTAGAAAAATACTGCTTTTATTGTGAATAAGATAGTTTGAGTTTTAATAATTAAATTTTTTATAAGATAAAATTAGAAAAATATTTTGTTGGAGTTTAATAAATTTTGTCAAATACTGAAGGATAAGGAAATGAAAAGTTTGTGTGGAATGTCATTAGAATCAGTAACACATCTACAACTATAGCTTCACAAATCGAATCTTTTTTTTTTTAAAAAGAAAAAACCATGATTTGTATCTAATTATATTAAATATTCCTTTTTAGGGTATTTTTTTAAACAAGATTAAATATATTAAAGACGATGAGAATCTTTTCCCCTACTTTCACCTCCTGATGATAATTTATCTATGAAAACTTTACAATGACGATTTTTCATTGTGGTTTTAGTTTCTTCAAAATGATAACGTATTGAAAATTTAATTGTAGCCGCTTTGACAGACTAATCTTTGATAACAATGTGGGTTTTATGCGAAAGTAGGGAAATTTAACTTCTACTAAATTATTCTTTGGACTGAATATTTAAAAATACCTTCAATACATTTAGGTAAACCATAAATGGATGATAATGGTCATATTTTTATTATTATTTTTCTAATTTAATCATTGAAATGTAGTAAAAAATGCACCTTGAAAAACAAAGCAGATATTTTTAAGGTAATACATAAACTATTCAATTTTATTTTTTACCCTCAAGACCTCAAACTGTTGTTCAGTTTTGAGTATTTGCAAGTTTTAGTTATTAACTCTAACTTGTTTATTGATGCCCTCTCTTTGGTGTGGGGTAGAGAGGGGAGTGCCAGCTCAGTTGTCGTCCTTGTCATCTGATCGCGGCTCAAAATTACTTGGCCCATCCCAAAATAACCCTAGTAATGATTTACAGAGGGACGCTAATATAACTAAACTAAACTAAACTAACCAAACTTGTTTATTCAGTTTAGATTTTCGAATCATCAGTATATATAAAGTTTGGAGCTATAGTTGGATAATTGACCAACTACACCTTTTAGATTTAACTGTGATAATTTCTGCTATTTTCAAAACTGATAATTCTAGAGCCCCTAATTGTTTCGCTAAAAATATTAATCCTTTATGATATTTGTTCACATATTGTTTCCATTCCTCATAACAAATCTAATGTTTGAGGCTTTAATGTTGAGGTAATAATTGATGTTTAATTATTTGTAAAACTGCCTTAGTTATTGTACAAAAATTTCTCGTAATTATTAATAAAGCTTGCTATTGCATATCGTCATCTTTTCTTGTGTTTCTGCTTTACCATGTTCCTGTTATTTTAAGGTAAATACAGGATGAAATATGAGTTCGCTGTACAAGTATTAATTTTCAAAACAAAAAAAAAATCTAACTATTGATTACCATGTTGATTATATATATCTAAATTATAGGCAAATATTCAAGTGTATACATAGTCAATTCGATGTATGCATTTGGTGATCCACATTTAATTAAGTTATCTATTTTTATCGAATAAATATTACCTCTATCTTTTATGCGCATTAGTTAACGTAACAGAAATACGTTTGTTTAAATATTGAGAGAGATTACCAAAGGAATTGTAATTAAAACAGTAAAAGTTCTTGTTAAGCAATCTATTTTAAAACAATTTTGTTTTAAATAGTTAACAGCATGGACATTTATAAGAGCTTAATGACAAATGCATGGTCATTCAATCTGGGAAAACTCTGAAAACCACAAAAAAACTTTAAAATTCTCGTATCGTCAGGGAATTTAGTTACCTGGGTCTTTTAAATGGAATGAAGAATTAATGTTTTAAAAATAAATATTGTCATACATTATTTTCAATGTTAAATTCTATTGTTCAAAATTGGATATTATACACATGATGTATTATTATATTAATCAGAGGTGTATTTTTGTACTTCAATAAAGGTAGTATAAATGCGCCTTTAAGTAAATATATTTGTTGATTTGGTGATACAAAAAATGTAAAACAAAGATCACAGGTGTAACCGCACGCACACGCTAATCTATATAAATAAAAAGGAATCACCAAATGTGTTGCTAAGCGCAAAACTCGAAAACAGCTTGACCAATTTGGCTAATTTTTTTTTTAAATATATTTTCATTGAGACACGAGGAACGCTCTTTTAGAGGGAAAAAACGGAGAAATTACGTGGAAAATAGTAAACACGGCATTATTCTCACTCTTACGACAAAAATCTTCATTTCCCTACCGCTAAATGAGTAAGACCAGTTTTTTCCACCAAGCTAATAAGGTTGTGCTTAACATGATTTAGGCCGATTATTTCAAATGATTTTGTTTATTTTCTTAGTGTTTGATGCATTTGAAATTAAACATTGTGTATTCATAAATTTTTCGGATTCATTTTGAAGTACTTTTGAATTAAAATGAAACAGAATGAAAGAAATTAAAAATTTCTAATCTGTATTGCGTTACCCCAACTGGTGAAAAAAAATTTACGCATTTGCGTTACCCCGATTCGTTTTGAAAATTCACCCATCTGAACTGTTCTGTAATTGTTGACAACCATGTTTTTTCCTTTAATTCAAAGTTTAAACATTATGTGTATAATGCTGTTGTAGCTATCACAATCTCGATCGATAAATAAAATGGACTTGACTTGATTTTAAAGAAATACGGATTTGATTTGCGGTTTTTCTTTATTTTAGGTACTCACTGTAAATAAACTTTTTAAAAGTTAATCGTGTGCTTTTCCATGCGAACGAAGTTGTGAGTAAAAGCTAGTTGTTTTTTATATTTTTGAAGTCAAATAAATTACTTCAAGGTGTTTTCCAAAACATTTACTAATGAGATTTTAAGATTAGAAATTTTTTAAAAACTTCTAGTAGATCAACAGTTTTAAGAAATATATTCTACGAAAAAAATAATATTAATAGTTATGGAAATGATTAAACAAAAAAGGTGTTTCATATGATAAATACCAGAAATGAATTGTCATATAAGAAACCTTTACCATTCTCAACAGGGCTTATTCAGTAGAAAATCAGCTTGTCTGTGGTTCGGATTCTGCGTACATTATTTTAGGATAAGAATTGTCATTTAACTCAAAATGCCATGATTGTTTAATTTTTTCAAAAAATTCTAAATTTAAGAAATAATTTATTATTTTAGAATATTTTTTAAACGGGTTATTCTGAATCTAAATCGTGGGCAAGTTCTCTGTTTCTTTATAATACAAGTCGTTCCCAGTTTATATATTTACTTTATTGTTAAATGGTGTTTTACGCCATTTTGTATCATCTCGAAAATATGTTTACTTTATTGTTAAATTCTAAATAGATTTACATTATTGTTAAATTGTGTTTTACCTCATTTTATATCGTCTAGAAAATAGATTTACTTTATTGTTAAATTGAGTTTTGCTTTATTTTGCATCGTCTCGAAAGTAGATTTACTTTATTGTTAAATTCTAAATAGATTTACTTTATCGTTAAATTGTGTTTTACGTCATTTTGTATCGTCTCGAAAATAGATTTATTTTATTGTTAAATTCTAAAGAGATTTACTCTATTGTTAAATTCTAAATAGATTTACTTTATTGTTAAATTGTGTTTTGCGTCATTTTGTATCGTCTCGAAAATAGATTTACTTTATTGTTAAACTCTAAATAATTTTAGTTTATTGTTCAATTGTGTTTTACGTTATTTAGTATCGTCTCGAAAACAGATTTACTTTATTATTAAATTCTAAATCGATTTACTTTATTGTTAAATTGCGCCCTACGACATTTCGCATCGTCTCGAAAATAGATTTACTTTGCTGTTAAATTCTAAAGAGATTTACTTTATTGTTAAATTTTGTTTTACGTTATTTTGTATCTTATCGAAAATAGATTTACGTTATTGTTATATTCTAAATAGATTTACTTTATTGTTAAATTGTGTTTTACTTAATTTTATATAATATCGAAAGTATATGGCGCAATTGCATGAATAATTCAACATATATTCTAAGAATACAATAAAATATTTAACACTCTTTGAAAGTGGAATGTAAATATGTCTGTAATAGTTTATATATCTTTAAATATATGACATCTTTCAGAATTCTTATTCTTAGAACAAGATTTTAACTTATTCTTTGGGGTAAATTATTCTTTATTTTTAGAAATAGAAGGATTGCAAATTTCAGCTGATGCTGGCATTCTTCAAAACTAATTAATGACAAAATATAACTACAGATATATCACAATTTCTGTTAAAAGAAATTGATTCAAACAAAATAAGTCAAACACAAACTTACGTTTAGGACACAAAGAATAAATCACATTAAATTCATGAGTATGGTAGAAGATATTCAGCCGTTAAATTTGTTAAGCGCATTCTTTTGAACTGTCGGGACAGTATGCAAAGTGCGCTGCTGTCATAAGACATTTATAAGAATAAATTCTAGAAACTTCCGAAAAGTTAGTTTAAACTTATTTTCTCAGCTAGATGGATTCGAATATTCACAAAACACTCACTATTCTTAAAAAGGCAAGATAATTTTTTTTCCTTTAGCAGCTAGACAAGCATAATTTGACATGAAATCTTAGAAACTTTTCCCAATTTTTTAAAACTGTGAATTAGGAATAATAAAAATTGATAATTTAACGTCTTACAGAAGAATCAAGATTGAAATGCTGGTTTTGCTATTGTTTTCGTTTTTTGAAAATAATTTTAAACAACGAAAATTTTCACATATCACCATCTTTAACTTGAAAACGATGTTCATTAAAAGTATCAATTAAAAGCGTATACAGTCTGAATTGATATTCAATCAAATAAAAATTGGAATTTTTAGTTCAGATCCCTTCATATCTGGTGTTTTTGTATTTCTGATGAATACACATGGATACATAGTTCGAATTTGAGAAAGTAGTCATTAATGAGTCTTTTTGTATTTTGGAAACTTATTAAACAACATTATTTTAGAAATAACATTTGTTTGAAGATTCATTTTTTTAGTCACCAGAAAATGTTCTTAAAATTCATTTTTCTGTAACATCTAATTGGACCAACATTTGGTGATAGGATAGATATAATTAATTTCTTCATTTTATATTTTATTATCATTTCAAAACTAAGAACAATAAAATATTTTTGCCATTTTTCAATATATGGAAAAATCCTTTCTTAATCGGGTCTATTAGATATAATGACAAATTTTATACACATTATTAGAGCAAAATTGGTAATAGTTAATTAATAATCACACCACAACACAAGAAATGTAAACATATTTTCTTATTTATACTGATTATAGTTCAAACAACAAGAATGAAATCAAATGTTATTGAAAGTTTCTGCCCTTTATTTAAATAAATGTTTACATTTTCGATGTACCTTTATGAGATAAAGTCAAAATCTTTTTAGATCCAAAGCAACTTACACAGCTGAATTAATTTTTTCTTTAAAAACATAAATGAATAATTTCTGTTTTCGAAAAAAGTCAATATTTTACATTATCGCAAGAGAAACGTAGAGAAAATTAAACTTCCATTATAAGATACAGAAAAAAATAATCCTAGAAATTGAATACGAGGATAATGGGTAAACTGATACTCTAAAATAAATATTGAAACATAATCGCTAGTAAGAAAGAATCTTCTTACATAAAAAAGAATTGTTCACTCTCCCGTTAAAGTTTATGTTCAGTAACAGCTAAGCTCCATCGTCTTCCTTTTTAACGAAAGTAGGTTTTCAGTTTGTGCCGATATGTCTTATGAGAAAGAAAAAAAAGCTTCAGCGCTATTTAAATTTAAAAATTAATCTTCATCGTTTTTCGAAAAATAAATGCGAACGGAGAAAGAAGTCAAATTACATATATCTTTTTAAAAAAGAAGATAATGCGAATGTAATGAGTTCTAAGGGAATTGTTCAGAACTTTCAATTAGAATCTAAGTCAAGAAATGAAAATTGTTTTTCTATATCACACTCTAATAACATAAAAATTTTACTAAACGCATAAATGTTAAAATAATAAATTAACTAAATACGTTTAATGCTGTAATGAAGATTAAAAGTGTCATTAAAAAGAAGAGGCTTTATGCGGTTTCTTCAAGTTAGGCTACACTTATCAAAAAGATGGCGAAGAAGAAAGAAAAATGGCATTTCAGATCGTTTGGAGAAAGGCAAAGAGAGACAAAAATAATTCTAAGTGTTGGTGTACAACTTATTGGTCAGGAGGGTTCAAATTACGGAGACAAAAAGATAGGAACTGCCGAAAGATGGACGATATTGAAGAAAACAAAAGACAATCCTCTGGGGAAAACTACTGGGGAAAAATGTTCTATTAAAGCTAAATTTTTATAAAAACTGAAGAAAATAATTTTATAAGCGCAATTTATATCAGCTTATAGACTTTAAGATTTGAAACCTTTACACTACATTTTCTAATGATAGTGGCACATATTCACCATTATTTTCAGACTTTAAAATATTTTTTTTTAATAAAAGGCAGTTATAGAAAATTGGTAATATTTATACAACATTCTTTTGAATGATAATGCCACGTGAAGAGATACATTTGCATTTCATGTAATATCCTTCTACTCTCTTGTTTCTTTATCATTTTTAGAACAAACAAAAACGGAGTTAAGAAATAATTTGAATGTATGAAAATGATACCAAGTGGTAACATTTATATTCACTTTGATGAATGACAGCTATGTATATTATGCATGAAACAGATACATCTGCTTTTAGTGGCACGGATCTACCAGCAGCTTTGCTTAATGATCACTTTTTACAGCACAGACGATTAGTGTAAATACTCACCCATTGTAATTTCTGCTCCAGTGTTGCGGCTGTTTCGAAGATGGAATGAATCGATCCATCGTTCTGACTGCTTCCTGCAAACAAACACAAGAGAAATTTATTATTAATTTATTATTTTATTATAATAAATAATAATTTGTACTCATTTTTGAAACATTTTGTAAAATCTTGTACTTTATTAATTTTTATTACGATAAAAATAAACAATTCTTATTAAAATTTCCGCTTTTATGTATTCAAAATGCATATGATTAACCTTACATTTTATTACGTAGCCTTTTAAAAAAAGTTTTTATTTTCATCTGTAAGAACCCCCCGGGGCACTCGAAAAGACATGCTTCCGGCAAAGTGGCTGGATCTAGCCATCCTGGAGGGTACAGAAATAATTGATGGTGGTAGGTCTACCTCCTATCATCGATGACGGGACACATTCCCTACGGGAAGGGTTATACCGTGGACGGTGATGGCCCTTAGGACTCAACCACAGTTCCAGCCAGTGTTGCTGTTCAGATGGTCCGGTTATTCAGCCATATGGTTTAAATCCGTGTGCCATCGTGGAGAATTGGGGAGACTGGTATGACTTACGCAAAAACGAAACGACATAAATATATGAAATTAAGTAAGTGACTGTACGACTAACTATATTCCTATGTCAAGTTTTGGAGGACCGGTCATTCAGTTTTATGGTTTATCACAATAGAAGTGGATAAGTTAATGATATGACTATCCATTTGTAAGCTTCACATGATTTCCAAAAGACAACGATTTGTGTAAGGAAATTCTTTTTTAAATATTTTTTAAATAAGTTATGTATAAAACGAATATAAATAGATAAGAAGAGTAACAAAAATAGATAGAATATTTTTTAAACTCGGGAAAATACAAAATATATGAATAATTCTGCCATTATATATATATATATATATATATATATATATATATATATATATATATAAAGGGGCATTTAATAGGATTTCTGTCGCGGGGATATTCTTTAATTCATAATGTAGCAGCTGTTTAGTATATTTTAATTTTTTTTGTAACTTATATTGGTAAATAGATAATAATAAATTTCCTACATTATATGCTGGTATTCAAAACACAATTTTTTTGTAAAAAAATAGTCAATCATATATTTCAGAGTTTAGTTTTTTTATTAAGAGCTGCCTGTAGCTCTAATTATTTAACATAAACACGAAACTCTTTATACTAGATTTAATATAAGAATAAGAAAAACATTTAAAGATTTAAAAATCGTTACATATATAATAATAAGTTGGTTTAAATATAATAGAAAAAGTTTATAGTATAATAAAATCGGTCGTATAAGCAGAAATTATTTTTTGTTTGATGCAACTGTTCCTATAAAATCTACATCTAATTAACATATACTATTTTTACGTACTCTCTGTGGCTTTGAGACTGGGGGAAAGCGATTTGGTAGCTAAATAGTTATAAGAATCAGTTTTGATGTAGAATCTTTTTTTTTTTGATTACATTGTTTCAAATTATGCTACATGCTTCAGTTTTATGGTAAATACTTGCTTAAAATTTTTATTCCATACCATGATTATTCCACTTGCATGATTTGCAAAATGACTTTTGTAAAATTTTTAAAACAAATAAAAAGGTTTATTCTGGTCATACAACAAAATTTAAAATTTTATTTTATTTTCTCGTACATGAAGAGTGCAAAGAGAAAGTGCTGCAATCGTCAATGTATTCAAACTCGAGATTTTGAACATCTAGGGGCATGTTGTCGATTCTGAATCCGGTAAGAAGCATTCTTTTAGACAAACCAGTTCAAAAGTTAATTCCTAATAGAACGAAGTTTGTTTGTCTTTTTAAAGTTTCAATGAATCTACTGTAATAAGTCTAATTAATGATTATAATACGCTTTTTGATATCTTTAAAAGCTTCAAGATAATTAAAAATATTATAGGCAAATTTGGGTGCTTCGTCAGACATACCGATATGAAAAGTAACCAATCAAAACAGAAGAGAGTATCCTTTCTTTCTAAGAATGCCAAAAAACAATAGATAACTAAAACTATAGAGTAATGGCCAGAATTCTAGGAATCTTAATGAATCAAAGCACATAATATATTTATCAGGAAGGATATTGATAATTTGTGACAGTAAAATAGAGGATGGTAGAGATATCAAACGGAACATGATGGATGTAGTTGGAATAAAAAGGCAAAACTGAAAAAAAATTAAAGAATGTAAGAAGAATCGAAGAACAGAAATTAGAAGGAACATAAAGAGAGCAGTTTCGGCCATCTGTAAAAACTAGGAGTGAAATTTTTATATATTTTCGGACATTAATACTTGTTGATGATGAATCGCCACTGTTAAATATATTGTATCAGGCATGTAAATTTTTTAAAAGAGATTTAAGTATTTCAGTTCTTGCAATTTTTATGGGGTGAGGTATATTTTAAACTGAGCACAGGATATAAAATGTAAAGGTTTAAATCAACAAGAATATTTGTGGGATCGTTGAAAATTGAAGTAATGATTTTTGATATAGGATTTTATAAAAAAAGTTACTAATTATCTTACCTGTCCTTTAAAAAATTTTGCTTGAGATAAGATTTTATGTACTTTGCGACTGTATTGCGATTTTGTAGGTGGCATCCTCAGAACACGTGGCGTATAGACTTTAAATATGTGCAGTACGAAATGCTCCATTGAAAAGTTTCAGAACAAATTGATGGATGGGATTTAATACTTTTTGCACACTTTAGTAGCGTGAGATCATTTATCAGAGAATCCATCATAGAGAATATCTTTACTCTTTAAATGATTAGCAAAAATATTCATAGAGCTCTCCAATATTTAAAAGAATTTTTAGAATATTCAGGGCTTTGTGAAATATCTAGCACAATTGTATCCCCGGGGATCCGAAAGTCAGTTTTTTTGTCGAAGGTAATAAAGCAATTTTTACTTCATTGACGAATCAATAAGCTGATCTTCCATCAAAATGCATGTAATGTCAACAAAATAAGCAAATACCAGAAAGTCAAATTGAAAAAAAAAATTGAATTAAAAGTAGATACTTTTTGTTGAAAGAATAATTTTAACCACGACCGATTAAAACTCTGTTTGTCCAATTTTAATCATAGCTGATTGGAATTTCCATTATATACTATAGTAATATTTATTGTACAAAAATTATGGAGATCTTTGACAAAAAAAAACACACATCTTATTCGGAAAGCGGAAGTTATAGAGTACCATCGATTAATGAAATACCATTGATAAGTATTATGCTGAAAAAGTTGTTTAAGAAGCACGCTTTTCTTTTAAACTAAATAGTTCTCGAAAAATTAACCATTAACTCTAATAGTAAATTTTCAGATATTTAAAATAAAATGAATAAATAGCGATAATCTTATTTTGTACAATGCTCTCATATAAATCATGAAAAATGCCAAAAAGTATATCGGATGGGCTTATATACCACCTTTCAATGATTTGGGATAAGTAACAGGTGGGAACAATTAGCCAATATTAAATTAATTTCATGACTGTTTTTAGAGTTTGATATTGGAACAATAACTGATTATTTCCACAGAATAATAAAGAATATTCGAGGTAGATTTCGTTACAAAGAAAAAGTGAATTGTATATGAAGTATTTCGAAGAAAATGATATTACATAAGATATTGATATTGCCGGAGCTTAGAGATTATTTACATTTTACAGAAAGACTTCCTTTAATTTCAGTGAAGAAAAATCTTAATTTTCCGGCACATATAGAGAATAATTTTTTGTCTCTGTTGAAATGTTGTGAAAAAGGAACAAAATAGTTTCTACTTCTATAAGTACAAGAAGATTCTGAAGCAATGATTTGGTAACAGCTTCAAGAAAGACTGGATTGTATTGCTGTATGGAAGAAACTGTGGGAAACGTTTTATAAATTCTGTATTATTGATGTATTTTGTACGTTTTGAGTAACTATACAGCGTAAGACATTCTCCCCGTCAACAAATCTTATGCCAAACTTGACATGTATACCTTTGATAAAATCTCCATACCAAATATCGTCCTCTTTTTCGCATTTTTGAATTATCGAATTTACTTCTACATTAAACCATACATGCAGGCAAAATTCCACAAAAATGATTCTTAAGAAAAAAGAAAATAAGTAAGAAATATTTAAGAAAGTCACGTTTTGTTTTCTCTTCAAAAATTGAAACAAAAATAGATAATTCAACCGCAAGGAGATAAAAAAAATAGAATACTACGACACAGAGTGGAATTTGTGCGTTCCAAGAATTGATATTAGATAAAAAAAAATATATATATACAAAAAATGTTTTAAATCAATAGTATCCTGGCTCTCGGAACTTAAAAATAAATACAATAAAAAAGAGCGATGAGGTTTTTATCTTGTTTTTTATGTTGGTCATTTATCTCTTTAAATCCAAATAGAATGGGAAAAAGTTTTGCTCTATGTCTTTAAAAGCTTCTTTCTTTTCTTGTTATCTGACTGAAAAAACAAGAAAGAAAAGGGTATAAAATGTTTAAACCCCTTCATGCGTAAATCCTTTCTTCTCTAAACTTCTGATTGGAAGAAAGAAAGAATAACAATGGATATCGTTCAATGGAGTGAACTTCTATACTTTTGAAATCTATACACATCTCTTAGGCATCGGTTTATGAAATGTATAACATTATTTCAAGATCAAAATAATAACAATCTTTTTTGAATAATTGTGCGATGTTAAAATTCTTAGCGATAATAAATTAATTTTAAATAATTGATAATTATTTATATTATAAAGCAAACAAACATGGTTGTTTGCCGATTTCCAAAACCGAGAACGACAGTGATTTGAAAGTTGCGAAAACATCTTAAGGTGCATCCTCAAAAGATTTAAAATACTTCCTAATAAATACACTTTAATGTATTATTTATATCAACAATTTGAACTTCCAAAAATAACCAACTAGAAACTTGTCGGTTTTAACGGTGATCAAAAAGCGCTAAGAAAAAATTTCACCAATTTGGTTATTTCACCCATTAAATTATATAGCATGAGATTTGTCTGTTAAAATTTTTTTGTAATAAATCAAAATGCAAGAGCATACTTTTTTAATTTGGAGAAATTTTTCTTGGCGTTGTTTGATCACCGTTAAAACCGAATTGTACCATCAACTCTCAAAAAATTTAATTAAATTGAAAAAATTAAAATAATATTTAAAAAAAACATTTTTAACAAAAACTGAGGAAATATTTACCGTACAAATTTAGTTTTGACTCTTTTAAACAGCAATAAATTATCTTTTTTTAATGCTAATTATATTAATTTGTAATTTGCTTTCTTTAATTTTGACAAACTCTTCAAAGTTCCTTGTATACTGAATTTTTAACCTTTAAATTTAAACTAATTTATTTTTTCATCAAACATAAAAAAATTATAGATATTATATTGTTAAACATCCTCAGATTTTAAACAACTCTACTTTTATTTTTTTAGAATTTATTTTTCAAAATATTTTTAGTAATAACTTTTATTGGTTTTACATGAATTCTAAAGTTTAGTTAAAAAGTTAAAAAATAAACTACTGCTGTTAAATTTTCTTGTCCTATTAACATTTCAATAAATTAAGAAATAACAGTTTTTAGAAGTTTTCGAAAATATTTTCTGACAAAAACTACTTTTTCTCTATTTAAAAGCCAAAAATTAGCTTATCAGTGTCCTAAATTTCATTTTTGAATAATTTGGTTATCTTCTCATAATACATTTTTCAAAATTTTTATTCACAGTATATAAGTTTATTCTTTATCGTCGAAGAATAAGAATGTTTAAAAAATGTTTATTGTCCGAAGAAATTAAGTTCTGAAAATTTATTAAAAGGACAGATTAAAAAGAAACGATTAACAATTCATAAGAAAAAAATGACTATTAATTTGGTTTATTTTCATGTTTTATTAAGGAAAAATTATGTATTTAATTATCTCAAAAAGTTAATTAAAATCTTTCTTATCTTTGCTTATTTTGAATGAAACTTGACATATTTCTGTAACAAATATTAATAACTCATGAAAGAGTTAATTAAAAAAGGATTTAAAAAATAATTTGGTTCAATCCATATTTTTATTCTTATTAAAAATATTTCAATGATAATAGATTTCTTTCATAGAAATTTTTTTTAGCATCAATAATATTAGAATTATATGTGCATTATTCTCAATCAATGCCGATTATATGAAATAGTAGTTCATAAAAATGATTAAAATTTGAATAAATTTGCTTCTTAATAAAACATTTATCGATACAAAATTACAGATTGATTAAAAAATCCACAATCATTTAAATAAATAAATAATTTGCTTGGATAAGATATTAATTATCTGAATAGGATGATATTGAAACTGGAAAGTTAGTCATACGTTATTTAGAACATTTTTCGAGAGATAATTTATTTTTCACTGTATAACTTTTCATCAGAAATTTTCTTTTCGAATTAATTTTACTTGTTCGATATTTTTTATCCTTTACATTCTATCTTGAAATTAATCTATGAAATGAGCCATATGCAATTTTAATTTCAAAGATTGAAAGAATTTTTATTTATTATGCATTGTTGCATATCATTTTTGCATTTCTCTTAGAATTTCATGTGTTAAAGACTTTAACTATATCAAATATTAAATTAGATTATAATATCTTCTGAATCTTTCAAAGTTCTGAAAGAAAGTCAAGTATAGTTAAAAGGGAGCGATAGTTTGAGAGTATAAATGAGCTCATTTTCTTGCCATTTGTTCCTGAGCATTTATTGTACATGAGACTGAGCAAATGTGTATCCTTATTATCATGTGAGAACATGATGTTGTTTAGGGTAGGAGGTTTTAATGTCTCCGAAAATGATGGACAAAAAATAAAGATTATGAGCCGCCGGAAATAATCGTTTGAAGAATTTTTTTTACCCGCTTTTATCCGAATTGCATTATTATTACTATATATGCTTCTTTGACAGCAGATGCGCCTTTAAAAGGTAGACTTGATTTTACCAGTACTGCTTGATTATTACGTATGGTTTTCACAACAGATGCGCGTTTAAAAGGTTGACACAGAACTATGACATCGTAGCTGTTATTTCATCTCAAAATCGGTCTAGTTCCAAACTTTGTTTACCAGTTAGAAAAATTGGAAATGGAAGTTTAAAATTTTTTATACATATATATAGAGGGATAGAGACCGAAGAGACGTTTCGTGATTGTTTGAAACCGGTGTAAACTGGTCAATGACTTAAATTAAGACAAATAATGACTTAAAAATAATAATATTCTCACTTATGATAAATTGAAAATTTGCGATCGTAAGTTTCATTTTATTATTTTTATTTTTCCTTAATTTTTTTCTTTATTTGTTTTTTTTAATATCTTTGATTAAAATTCTTTTATTTCTTTTAAATATTTTTCTACATAAATTCTACTTTCTAAATATTAATTGCCTACCTTTGCTAAATTTTATTACTTACTAAATATGTTGAAACGATATTGTTATTGTAAAATATTTGTAATGTGTGTCATTGAAACCTCCTCTACGTTTTCTTTTTAAGCTTGCTCTATTTCCTTTATCTTCCTTTACACCCTAGCATACAAACGTGAGAAAGGTTTGAATAATTAGTGTTTTAACAGCTATTTAAATTCTATTTTTCAAACTTTAATTATGAATTATTTATTAGGATAGCGCTACTTTTGGTGCATTCTTAATCATAAACATCAAATGAAGAACCATATTTTTCCCAACAATCCCAACTCTGGCAGTATTGTAAAACATCAAAAAAAGTCATATTATTCCGTTTGATATCTGATTCTTAAAATGGAGGATGACACTTTGAACAGCTGTGAACCATACCATGAAATTATATGAAGCATATCTATCGATTATAGAAACACCTAACACTAAATAATCAATACCAGCTTTGTGACACACGAAAAAAGATTTCGATTTGGAGCTATCTTCATTCATCGTGAATTATTTATTTTTGAATTTACTTCCGACGTCTGAATCACCCATCATACCATGTTTTCATTCATCGGAACTGACAGAACAAGAGTTGATGAATAAAGAGATGATTCTCGAGTCTTTCTTTTTTCCCAAATAAGGACGCTTCCTCCAAGATTCTCTTACGAAAATCGATTACTACATAACAGCAACATTCTGTATGTCCATTCTTGATGCTCGTACCCTGATATTCTTATCGTGAGATTACTTTTATGAAAGGAAATTGCAATCGTGACATTTTATGTTTTGATATCTTAAACAACTTGTATTTATTGGTATTTCTGAATGTCAATTTAAAAATTTAAGCTGCCAAAAAAAGAAAAAAAAAAGGAAAAAGAATTCAAAGATAAATTTGGGTTTTCAAAGAATTTTAAATTTGGTACTAAATCGTTAACCAGGATGAGGCGAAAAATTGCTGAAGAAATTTGGCGGAATTCTTTCAATATTTGGCGATTTTTCAGTTTAAAATCGGTGTAAGAAATTTGGCAGAATTCTACATGACTTGGCGATTTTCTGCTGGAGCTTAGCTAACGGAAAAGTATCTTAAATTTTTAGATGGCTTAAGTTTTGCAGTAAGAAACTAGCTTCAAAACATTATTTTGGGGTTATAAAGATTTTATATTTAAAAATTGATATTTCTTGCTTTTAAAACTAATTAATTTATTACAATATTAATATAATTGTTTTTTATAATAAATAGAAGCGGAATAATTTTCTGAGGAAAACTTTGTTGTTGTTGTTACTAATGGCACTTGCCATGGACAAGTACCCTGCTGATACAGCAGTTGATTTATGCCGAAAGGAGCGTCTCTTATTTTTGAAGTAGCGTCGATTAAGGCCAAGAGTACTACTCAGCTACACACTCACCACATTTGCTTGCACAGCCCCTTTTTACAGGGGGTACAGTCACACATCTCACAGATAGAACGCAGAAGAACAACCATGCCCGAACCGGGACTTCCAGGACACGAAGAACACGCGCTACCTCTGTGCCAGAAAGATGGCGAAAAACATTGTAGCAAGACTAATTATGGTTGAATACCATATACTAATCTTTGTGGGAGGAACAAATTGTACGATAAATAAACTGAGATACCATTTTCAATACGGTTTCACGTTAAATTCATAATTGATGCATTGGACTTTGTAATGCAAAAATTGCTGTTTATCCTAGCAAAAGTGTTATCTACATTTTTTAAAGTTTAATTATCAAAGAAAATTTTAAAAAAAGGAATGCTTAAAAATTTTTTTTGATTAGTTAATTTTTTTAAGTTAAAATTTTGGACTAGTTAAATAGAACAAAATATTAACTAATTGCATAATATGCACAAATAAAACACTTCATTTTAGCTGCTTGCATAGATATTGATAAAATTTGATATACCACCGTAAATTTCAGGTGATTTTAGCTTTTAATTGGAATTTTATTAATAGAATAGAAAATTGAATTTTATGACTAATTCCTTCTTTATCTGTACAAATAACGAAAGAAAATATGTAT
Source organism: Argiope argentata (assembly GCA_026289955.1). Lineage (NCBI taxonomy): Eukaryota > Metazoa > Arthropoda > Arachnida > Araneae > Araneidae > Argiope > Argiope argentata. Next base: position 950,772 of record JAOUZG010028580.1, read on the forward strand.
GTGTATGCACCACAGTAGTATATTCTAGTAGTTCTAGACCGTTTGACCTTGTGTTACTAAATTTGGCCTATATAAACTTTGAATCATGAGAATGTGTATTAATATTTTTTTAGAATTAAAAAATTTTAGTATTCGTTTTAATTTTTTAGAATTAGAATTCTAAAAAAATTGAAGACTAATTTTTTAGAATTTTTAGAATTCTAAAAAATTAAATTTGAAATTTTAACCAATTTTAACTAATTTTTTCAATTAACTAATCAAAAAGGAAGTAAGATTTGGATATTCTCTGTTATAATTTCCTAAAATATTATTGAATAAGATTGATTTTTTTTTTACTTAGTTTAAAAATGCCTCTTTAATGAAATCAATTGAGTAATATGCAATTTTTGTTTTAATATTTATTTAATTTTTATAAAATTTTTAAGAATATTTTTGAGTTAATTTAACGATAACATTTTAATTATTAGAACGAGAAAATAAATTCGTTTTCATTTTTGAATAGAATGTTTTATCTTATGTTGATTATCAGGATACAAGATTCGATTTATTTTTTTCAAGTTCAGCAAGTTTAAGAATAAAGTATGCTTTTAGTAAAATTTTTGACATCGAGTTATATATTGAGAATAATTTTGAATTACAAAATATTTTACTCAGTTAAAAATAAGCTTAAAGATTTAAAAGAGATTAGGGTTTTTTGAAAAATTCTTCAAATATATATTTTACCAGATAATAAAAGATTATCTTCTTGTTATCATGCCAGAATATGATATTGTTTTTGGGATGAGGTTTTTGGCGTCAACAAACAGCTGTCAGTGAAAATATAAAATTTTAATCCATAGGCGAAAAATAAAAATTTTATTATCTGCACGAGTATCTCAAAAAATCAGTTTTTAATAACGTGCTGCCATTGCATTTATAAAAGCTCCGATTAAAAAAAATAAGTTAGTGACTACAGCAAATGAAACCTAGCAAAATGTCATTTTGAGCACATGATTATATGAAATCAAATAAATAGGAAATGCGATAGGAAATGTTTTTAAACAATAAATTCGAGACAAAGTTTTTTGGATCGTTTGCAATACTAAAGTGACTCATTCAATGAATTAATTTAAATGAATAAATGTATAATTTAGCTTGCACATACACGTGGTGCTTTACCGTTCAAGACATTATGTTCTGACTCGATATATTGAAATATGTACACAGATTTCATTTTAATCTTTATTTAATATAACTTTCCGCTTCATTAATTGCGTAGTAGGATAATTGTTAATCCACCAGGACGCGAAGTAGCTAATCTTCGCAAATTAAGCTAAATAAAAATTGGCCCACTTCCAAGGTAAAGCAACAACAAAATCTCCACGTCACCATAAAATAACCAACTGTAAGGTTTAACTTTATTTCCATGATTAACCAATCAATGCCCAGACAGCGACGTCTGAGAGCTACTTGTCTAAAAATGCGAGTGCACTACTTCTTCATGACCTTGGGTAGTCATGGTTTCATAAAACAGGCACCACCCCTTTTCTCAAAGAACTAGTCATTAAGTTTTCCATTATCACATTTTTTTCTTGTTCTTTTCGTCTTTTTTCTGCGAAGTAGAAAATTCTTTCGTAGAAATTTTATCCTCGCCAATATTACCGTTAACGAAAGTTTTTTAAGAAAAGAAATTTTCATGAAAAGGTATGAAAAATTATCTTTTGGAAAATATTATTTTTACTCTTTAGAGATGAATTTAATATATATTGCAGCTTTGTAGAAAAACTATTTGCTTGAATTTAAACACTGCTCCACCAATAATATTTTGTATTGAAAGAAAAAATATTTATTATTCCTTTTTAAGACAACTAAAACTTTTTTAATGAGAAGACACGAATAAATATTGCTACCATGTCTGTAATATTGTTTTCCTGCACAATTATCCCCATAGAACTGAATAATGTTTTCATATACGGAGTGATATATTGCTACATATTTGCAATATTGCGTCTCAATTAGCTCTATAGTTTTCTGAACAATGTTATGTTGCACCATTATTCAATTAACCTTTAATTATTTACTATGTATGGTTGATTTCTAAAAATGTTGTCTTATGTACTTCATCTTTTTTTTTACTACTTGTGTTTCAGATTTCTTTTGGAATAAAGGATCATTAAACTTTATCGACTTTATTGGATTTCTCCACATACCCTCATTGGACGGATTTCCTTAACGATATTATCATGTGAGAACATGATGTTGTAACCTAATCATAACCCAAACGTCAATGATTATACTGTCTCTTCTATTCTTCAGCAGATTGATATCAATTTAAATGAAATAATTCTTAGAGGGAAGTCATACCAAACTCTTCAACCCTCCCGAAAGCACACGGATTAACAATAAAACTGAATGACCGGACCGCCGCAACATCAACACAGGCGGGAACTGTGGTTGAGTCTTAACGACCATCGCCAGCCTCGGTACAACTCTCCCCGTAGGAAGTACGTCCCGTCATGGATGGGAGGAGCTTACCTCCACCCTTAGTGTAAAATCCAACCACCATGCCGGAAGCATCTCATATTTATTTTAAGGTGTTCCACGGGGGGGGGGAATCTTAGAGATAAAAATTTCTCAAAGAATATTATTTTTAAAATTGATTTTCTGTATTAAATGCTTGGACGCAGCTTTGACAGAATATATCGTGGGAAAACAATCCTAGCAAGAGGCAGATTAGAATTCAACAAAGGCCTTTACACTCTGGTCAAGTTCTTACATTATTGTTTGACATCTTTATCGTTTAAGCAATATGGCTGCATGAAATTCTTAAATGATAATTTTTTTTTGCTGGCGAAATTTTTTTTGCTTACAATCACATTTCTATTCCATATAAATAAGTGAATTTTGGACAGGAATTTTACATATTTAGGTGCCGGCGTCCTGGCATACGGGTAGCGCGTCTTCCCCGTGATGTGGGCTTCCGGAGTTCCAGTCCCTGTTCGGGCATGGTTGTTGTTCTTTTGTATTCTATTTGTAAGGTGTGTGAATTTCCTCCCCCATGCAAAAAGTTGTTGTGCAAGCGAATGTGACGCATGAAGTAGCAAAAGTCGTACTCTTGGCCCTAGATGGCGCTACTGAAAAATAAGAGACGTTTAATTTTCTGACAGGTCTGTCAGTTGGTTTGAAAAGTGCCATAAGTAACGACAACAATATTTAGATTTTCAGTTCATGCAATTGGACCAGTTATCAACACTTGCAGAGAAGATATTTTAAATCAGTGTGCTCAATCAAAGTTCTATGGTTATATTTTTGTATTAAATAACAGTAAAATTTATTTTTTTAAAATTCTTAATTCATTCAAAATGATGACTTTAAAATTGGTTTATAGAAAAGTCTATAACAATGGCTTGAATTAGATGTTGAAAAAATCCCCGTCCGCATAAATAGTTTTTGAGATATCGATTTTCATCGGTATCGAACACCGGCGTCATTCCAAAACTATGCCATAATAATATAAGAAAAAAAAAGGATGCATTTTTCTTAAAGAAAAGAGATGGCTTCTTGTCGTGATTTATTCATATCATTACATTCGAATTAACCTTTTTATGAAATGTCAAATAGCTATCGATACGATCTGAAAGACATCACGCAATCCAAGAGCTAAGGTCATTTATATCAGGCTGCTTCGTTCTCAGCTAATATCGTCTGCAGTAAGAAATAAGGACTTCAATTCTTTAGAGATAATTGAAATTTATCTCGAACGTGAGCTTAGTTCAGTTTCTACTCCAAAAATATATTTATTAATTGATTCTAAGTAAAGGCACTTCATTTTAGAAACCAAAGAATGAAGCCTGCTTTTCTAAATTCAAAATATTTATGGGAGGTGGTATTTCGTGAATTGATAATTGTTTTTGAAAATTGCAGTATAGTAAAAGTTTTTTCGAACTTTAGTTGAATTACAAATAAAAGAATTAACTTACGTTCAAGTGAAATGTATTTCAAGAATTTAATTTTTACATTTGCGAATTTTGAATTTTGTTAGGAAAATAGAAGTGAGTTGATATTACTATTATTCAAATTTATTACAGCACATCAAGTTGTTGTTGTTACTAATAGCACTTGCCATGGACAAGCCCCGCTGATACATCAGCAGATTTGAAGCCGGAAATATACTTCTCTTGTTTTACAAGTAGCGCCATCCAGGGCCAGGAGTACGGCCAGGAGCTACACACACGTCACAACCCTTTTTAGGGGGCGGACTACATTCATGCAAATTCAGTCATTCATCTCAGATCGTAATTTAGACCTGGTACAGGGAACGATCACCTCTGACCCAGTATCCCCAGTGGTATTACTCTCGACATGGAGGACTTTGCGACCACGAACAGATTTAACGAGCACCAGTTGCCACACACTCGGGGATTCTTTTGGCCGGTGAGCTTCGAACCCGTAACTTAAGGAGTACGAGTCCAACGTTCTACCAACCAGGCCAACCCGGCCCCGGCACATCAAGTAAATCGATCAAATTAATAAAACCGTTAATCCTACCACGAAAAGTATAAGAAATAAATATTTCTGACAATGAAAACTTTGGCTAAACAAGCTCATACTTGAAAATTGCAGAGCATAGTTCCGATAGGGGAGGTTTATGTTAAAAATTGAACTAAAAATAAATAGTGTAATGATGTAGTATTAAAATCGAAAGATAAATAAATTAATAAAAATTATTATAATAAATTAATAAATGTCATTAAAATATAAAATAATTGATTAAAAAGAGATCGAAAGGCATAATTATGTATTTTCTTTGCAGTCACAGCTGAAAAGCCGAAAAGCAAGTTCAAATATTATGTCGAAAGTTGATAAATGCTACAAATTTGAGAGCCATTATATTTTCCAGAACGAAACTACCGATGCTACAACTCTTAGACTGGAACAATGCTCAACAATACTCTTAGACTGGAATAAATTTCTATTTTTTTCTAATAATGACAGTTTATTGCTACAGTTTCACAAATATTATGCTATTGTTATTGAGCTCTATATTCTGTATAAATTCAGCTGTATCATTCTGATATATTTGGGCTGGAAATAAATTCAGTATTTAGACATTCGAAAAATGTTATTAAAGCATTAGAATTTCAATAATTTTGTGATTGAACAACATTCGTGATAAAACAGACGTCTGAATAGAAGAGGAAAATAAAGCTAAAAATAATGCATAAAATTTTACGAAATAATTCATAAGATTTTGTTAGTAAACATGAAGTTACTTTTCTGACACTAGAGCTAATTCAACAAAGAATGACGCAAATATTTTGTTATTACGGTCGATTAATCAAATTATAATATATAGCATATTCTTAATACTATATGCGATTAAGGAAACAACAAAATATGTCAGCGCAATGCAATTTTGTGGTAAATCTTGCCAATATGAAACGATTGAAAAACGAACAAAGAATTAAAATGAAATCTGCTGTGCATATTTCAATGTATCATGTCAGAACATCATATCTTGAACGGCCAAGCACCACGTGCTCTTGAAAGTGAAATTATATTTTTATTCATTTTAATTGCTTCATTGAATGAGCTACTTTAGTATCGCAACGATAAAAAAAAGTTTGTGTCACATTTACTTTTTTAAAACAAATATAAAATTTCCTATTTATTTCATTTCACATAATCGCGTTCTCAAATTGATATTTTTCTGGGGTTTATTTGTTGTAGTCATTAACTTATTTTTTTAAAATCAGAGCTTTTGTAAATGCAATGGCAACTCGTTATTAAAAGCTGATTTTTTGAGATGCTCGTGCAGATAATAAAATTTATTTTTCAGCTACGGACTTTTGTTGACGCCAAAAACCTCATCCTAAAAACAACATCATGTTCTGATTTGATAACAAGAAAAAATATATAATCTTGAATAAAGTAAATGATGTAACATAACGTGATCATTTATATTCATCATTTGTTACAATGTATCGATCATTATTGTTGAGTTTAGTCTTCAGAGCATTTAAATACCAGAATACAATGTTGAATACAGTAATGTGAGAACTACACAGAGTAAAATATTAATTTTTCTACTTGTTATCATGTTAGAAAATGATGTTATTTTTGTTATGATGTTTTTGGCATCAACCAAAAAAATTCGTAGGCGAAAAATAAGAATTTTATTATTTGCACGGGCATCTAAAAAATCAGCTTTTAGTAACATGATGTTTTGGGGATGATGATTTTGGCATTAAGAAAAATCCGTAGGCAAAAAAATAAAAATTTTATTATCTGCACTAGCATCTCAAAAAATCTCCTTTTCATAACGTGTTGCCATTGTATTTACAAAAGCTCTGATTAAAAAATAAGTTAATGACTACAGCAAATAAACCCTAGAAAAATGTCACTTTGAGCACGTAATTAGGTAAAATGAAATCAATTTAAAATGTGATATTTTTTTAAACAATAAACGCAAGAAAAAGTTTTTTGGACCAAAGTGACTCATTCGATGAAACAATTAAATTGAATAAAAAACATAATTTAACTTGCACGAGCACGTGGTGCTTGGCCGTTCAAGAAACAAGCTCTGACATGAAACATTGAAATAGGCATAGCAGATTTCATTTTAGTCTTAATTATTAGTTAACTTAATCAAATGTCTCGATTAATTCTAAAACGGTATTCGTGCTTCATGTCATTTAACACATTCTCGTTAACTTTTATAACCTTTAGCGGGTCAGTAATCGACCAGTGTTTCGCCCTATGATTATCTGTCTAAGCTCTAAATTTGTTACCTCCTTAATCGAGTGTAGGCCTTGATTGATCCATCTATTCTTTATGTTCTAAAAGACGAGATCAATTTTCATTTACGGTGGTGTAGGAACCAATGGATTACCATTAATCAAATTTTTTCTGGTTTAACAGAAATTCCTTTTCATTTTGGGTTATAGATTATTTTATCTAGAATCGTAAAAAAATGGGTGAAAAGCACCTAACACGTATGGCAAAAAAGTGTGGAGTTATTTTGGGACTAATCATATTTTTGGATTTTCCAGAGAATAATAGATCCTTACTTTTTCCTTCTGAATAGGCAGGCGCTGGAAGAAAGCCAAAGACCAGAAAAGCGAAAGTGAACTTTTTTTTCTCGCCAAACTAACCACCACAATTTCCCATTTTCACCTAAGGACATTAACTGCCAACTGATGCCTACAACTCTGGTGAACTATTTGTCTCTGGGGAGGCATTATTTTTTTACTATCCAGATTTAGAGGGAGTAGAAATAGAAATACATTTGAATTTCTTGGATATTATTTACTTGATACTTAGCATACTATTTCATCTCACGTTAGCGAGATCTGGAAGCCATCATAAAGCATGCGAAATGATTCTAGAGGAAATTCCCTCTTTTCAGTACCGAAAGGAAAAAAAAGTTTTGAATGTGTTTTTTTTCGGTAAAAAAGAAAAGAAATTAATATTATTATACCTGACTCCATATTTAATTTCAATTATCTTTTAAATTTTAAATTATTAACTGAATTAAAACTGAATTGATTTATGCTTATTTAGGTTTTTAGCATGTTAAGTTACAAAAGGAAAATAGATTAATTATCGAAAAGTTATGCGATTTTGAAGAATATCCATAATTTAAAAATATACCCTGGTTCCGATATACCCTGGTTCATGTATATCTTACTAAAATTTAATTTTTCAATAAGCAATTTAAGAGATAAAGGGAATTTATCACAACGTTTTATTATCAGATTCAAATTTGGGCTAACCCAGTTAATTGCTTGACTATCTGATTAACTATACAATTGTCAATAAAATAAATAAATGTTTTATGTAATCTCAACAGAAAAATTGTAGACCTGTAACAAGATTTATTCACAGTTAACTCGTAAACCGAAATCTGATGTATTTGATTTTTTTTGATGAACCACGATTAAGAGGGAGGATTAGTTTATCTTTAATTTCCCCTTCTTGACTATATGGTGATGGTACATGGTTTAATTCTTTTTGACTTATGATTTTGGAAGTTTTTGCAGTTCAGTCGAATTGATCTTTAAAATGGGAAAGACAAATAACAGCAGTTTTATTGCTTCAATTTGTTGGTCTGGGCTATCCAAAATTCAAGGCCAGCATCCCTATTCTCTTCCTTATAAGATACCGGATAAAGAAGGATAGGGGAAGTTTAAACACCAATCGTTTAGGTTTGAATAAAACGGTTTAATTTGGTATTATAAGCATATCTTAAAGGTAATTTCCTTTTTTAGTCATTAAAAAGGGATATAAAAGCTATCGAACTTTAAGATAGATATTAGAAAATATTTTTAAAAGACATACATTTAATATTATAGATAAAATAAAATCTTAGAAATTAGCTGTAGTAAGTGTTATATAAAAGGAAACATTTTATATTTTACTTTTTCAGATGTTTCAGGAAAATATAGCATTTATGATTTGATTTTTTGAATAGATCAATTGCACAATGATTTCTTAGTTTATTAATAGTAAAAATATTTCCAAAAAGAGAATTATTTAATGAAAATGTATCTTTTTTTAACGTTTTTTATAGAAATATATTTCTGCATGCCTAGAATTAAATCGTTTAAAATTGAAAGTAGCTGATGATAACTCAACTTTAAAATTAATCGTTAAGGAGTTTGTTCTCACTACAAGATGATTATCTCCGCTTATATTTCTGTATCTTACAGATTATAAAACAAATTTATTTAGAATCAATACTATAAAAGTTAATTTGAGTTGCTAAAGAAACATAAGAATACTCACCTGCAAAGGAAAAAACAAATATTCGACTGGCAGTACGACAGGTCCCTGAAAAAGTAAAAATATGACTGTTAATGGCATAAATTAACTTTTGACTTGGTTTAGAAAAAGGATGGTATATCAAGGTTTGATATACTTCTCCCGAGCAATATATTTTTCAATATATTTTTAATAATAATATATTACAATTAATATATTTTTGATGTTACTGAATCAGCTTCTGAATCTCAGCTATGAAGAAAATTTTATTTACTCACACCACCATGCCAACATTGCTTACAAAGCCACGTCATCTAACTGACTATCATAAAACGTTTAATTAAAAAGGTCAAAGATGTGGAAATCTTATGGTGCCATGACAAGACTACTTGGTAGACGAAGAACAACTCAGAGTTGAGCAGCTTTTCAGTTACGATTCTTTCCTGTTATGTATGATGTGGCATTAAAGTGGAAAATGTGTATTATCTTATACAGAAATGTAACTCGTTTTGGAAAATTTGTAGGATTGGTCATTGGTTTATGTGAAATGAGAAGATCCAATAGGAGATGAAGAAGGACTTCTGGGAATGATACAGTGCTTTCTTCACAATCAGGACAAATAAACTAATTGCTCGATATCAAAAATACTTTGCGTTTCAGAGCTTAGATATGGAATACAGATATCATAAGCAGTTTTATGAAAACAGAAATAATATGTGAAGACTATCTTTATTTTATAAATGACTTCTTAATTTCCCATCTGTTAGATACATTGAATTAATTCTAGGAGCTTTAAATGTATGTATACCATTAAGTATAGATACAGTCACATAAAAGTACCAATGCAATTACAATAATTTATTGTTACTAAATACAGTTTAAAGAAATTGAATAAAATAATTCTCGAAATAAAAACGAATAACACGATTTTTTATGCATCAATGACCAATTAGCTGAATGATAGGTTAATTTAAAAGAAGCCTAATTACTTAATGCTTTCCTTAATGAGAATGATGATTTCTGAATATTTACACCACAGAATTAGAAACATTAAAGACTTGACTGTTCGATCTATAATGGCACTTAACACATAGATAGTAGGGAGATGCATATTTATCTTTTTTTATACAAGAAAGAATGCAAAAAAAATTATGTTTAAAATAATGTTTTTAAAATTTTGCATTGGAATGAAGCAACCGCTGAAAGTGTTGATACAAATATAACACTTTTTTATACACTACTCATGAATGAATGAATGAATAATAAACTAATTTATACGAAGTTCATGATAAGAAATACTACAAATAAAAGCACAGTTAAAAAATAAGACCTTGCAACGAACAAAAGTAATTCCTAAATGATGAACACATCTGGTTTTTATTTGTTCCTTGGAAAAGTTTAACCTAATAAAATAGCAGTTATTACACAACATAACGTCACCCTGTGCCCCCCGCCACAGTTATAACACTGAGTTATCGAATCAGTTGGCACAAAATAGAAGGGAAAAGGGGAGGGGAGTGGAAAAATACGACACAGGACATTTACAGAGAATCCCATGGGAATTACACATTGGACAGCTAAATTTAATGTTTTAACAAAGTAATAATTAAACGAAGAAAATGAAAAAAATTAAAAACAAAGAGTGACAATGGGTTAAACTTAAAGCGAAACGTTGATATTTGCCTCAGTAAATTTTTGAGACTGCTAGCTGTGGATAAAATAAATGTGTAATACTAATTTAACAGAAAAAAAGGAAGAAAAACAAAAGAAGAAAAACTGCCTAAAAATATCATAAAAGAAGAAAAACTGCCTAAAAAATATCATAAAAAGCAAATTCATTTTTATAAAAATTTCAGGAACCCCCTCAACCTTTTAAGAAATTATTCCTCCAAAAATTACTAAGTGAAAAGATATTTTAATACTATAATAAAACATTTTTGTTAGATTTACCATAACTTACATTTTTAATAAATGGTTACATTCTTCATTTTCTTATCATTATAAATAACAATGTTATACAATTTATCAAAGCTCCACTTAAACATAACACATTTTTGCCTAGTTCAGCCGCAACCTTGAATCATTAATAAACTACATTATTTACACAGTGTAAAGTTCGGTTATACCGGATGTCCAAAAAGTTCTCGTACTCCAAATTTAAAAAATCATTTTCCATGATTTTTTTTCAAGTATATTAAATTTTGCCATACCAGTAATGAAACCATGGACATGCTTGAAGCTTTTTTCGGCGATCGACTTATCTCAAAAAATCTTTGGCCACCTCGATCCCCTGATCTAACCATCCTGGCATTTTTTCTGGGGGGATATTTAAAGGACAAAATTTATGAAGGTGATCCACAAACAATAGATGATTTGAAAATCGCAATCACCCAAATGATACAAGAAATCACTCCTACCATGTTAAATCGCATTTCCAAAAAAATGCGCAAACGAGTTCAGCTTTGTCTCCAAGAAAGGGATGGACATTTTGAACATTTATTATAAATGTAAGTTCAATATTTTTTCTTTAGTTATGTTAAAAGTGCTTTTTATCATTGGCATAAAAATAATTCTTTTTAAACCTATTGTTTTTGTTAAATAAATTCACAAATCATCAGTACGGGAACTTTTTGGACACCCTGTATTTCGTTTTATTTTTTTATTATACTAAATATAAAAAAAGCACCGCAATAGTTAAATTTGATTTTCTTTAATGTGTTATCAGAGTTTGGGGGAAATCAGCTCTTTCATTTATCGTTTCATTAAAAAAGTATTATTTAAAAATATACAAAACTTATGTCTTTATTGATTTACTAATAATTT
>JAOUZG010028580.1:970668-1106624 GCA_026289955.1 Argiope argentata
ACCTGCACTTAACGACCGAGACCGCCGACGTCTGTGTAGAATGGTCAATGTTAATAGACACGCAACACTTCGTCAAATAACTGCAGAAATCAATGTGGGACGTACGAGGGACGTGTCCGATAGGACTGTGCGGCGAAATTTGTCTTCCTTGGGCTATGACAGCAGAAGACCAACTCGAGTGCCTTTACTGACAGCACGACATCGCCTGCAGCGACTCTCCTGAGCTCGTGAGCATATCGACTGTTTCCTAGACAAGTGGAAAACCGCGGCGTGGTCAGATGAGTCACGATTTCAGTTGTTACGAGCTGATGGTAGAGTGCGAGTGTGGCGCAGACCCCACGAAGCCATGGACCCAAACTGTCAGCACACTGTTCAAGCTGGTGGTGGCTGCATAATGGTGTGGGCTGTTTTTACATGGCATGGACTCGGTCCTCTGGTGCAACTGAACCGATATTTGACTGGAAATGGTTATGTTCAGCTGCTTGCAGATCACTTGCAGCCATTCATGGACTTCACGTACCCACACAATGATGGGATTTTTGTGGATGACAATGCGCCATGTCACCGGGCCAGAACTGTTCGCGATTGGTTTGAAGAACATTCCGGACAATTCCAGCGCATGATGTGGTCACCTAGATCGTCCGATATGAATCCCATCGAGCACTTATGGGACATCATCGAGCGGTCCGTTCGTGACCAAACTCCTGCACCATCCACACTTTCATAATTATGGACGTCTATACAGACAGCATGGCTCAATATTCCTGCAGAGGACTTCCAACGACTTGTGGACTCCATGACACGTCGAGTTGTTGCACTTCGCCGGGCAAAAGGAGGACCGACACGATATTAACAGTCATCCCATGACTTTTGTCACTTCACTGTATATATATATATATAGATAGATATAGATAGATAGAGAGAGAGAGAGAATTGGTCAAAGTTTGGTTAAGGATTTAAATTTAGTTACATTAACGTCCTGTTTTAAAGCAAAACTAGGGCTATTTTGGGATGGACCTTGTAATTTTGAACCACGGTCACCCCCCTCTACACACCACACCAGTGGGAGAACGTTTGACCAGGATGGATTTAACATGCAACAGACCCTCTTACTCAGTTATTCTTCTGTGGAATTAGATCTAGAACATGAAACCCTACGGCTCACAAGCCGAGACCTTACCACCAGGCTATATATATATATATATATATATATATATATATATATATATATATATACTAGCATTCCCGTACCCTTCATTGCTCGAGTAATGGAATTAGCAGATGATAACAGTGCTTGGTGCATCTAGTTAAAAAAACTCCCCTATAATAATTATTTATTACCTATAATTTTTTCTAATTTTGGGAGGGTCCCGTAGCCTCTGGACTCCTTATATATGTGCCCTTATCCTTAACCAATCCTTAATTGTCCTTAAGAATCCTTCTAAAGTATTGATTTTCTTTGCAAACGCAGGCCATCCACATTTTATTGTTATACCTATGTTTAAGCAAGAACTTCTTTGTATACAACATTTTTAGGAGCTTTTTTCTGGTGCTAAAATTATTAAGCTGCTTGATGAACTGACTCTGGAGCAAGCTACATAAAATTGGCCAGTGTGAAAAACAGTCTCATCTTAAATCGATCCCTGCTACTTTTAATGTCTGTCCTTGCGACTTATTAACGGTTATTGCAAAGACAACTTTTACAGGAAACTGTTCTCTTCTAAATTCAAAAGGATAGTCCGATGGAATTAGTGGAATGCGGGGTATTAAAACCAACTCCCCTTGAGCACATCCAGTAATTATCGTAGCTACGATTACCTATTTATTAACTCATTCAATTGACTTATTTTTTATATCAACAATATCAGGACAAATCTTGACGATGAGATCTGGAAACTCCGTGACTACCGTAGAGAATTCGTGGAGTATAATAATTTTGCCAGCACATTCGGGATATATTCCGTCTTTTATTTTAAGAAGATTAGAAATCAATTCTGCTGACACATCTCCATGTAAATGAACTCTCATATTCTTATTCAAACAAAGTTTCTGCACTTTAGGCCATAGATAAAACGATTTGATGCATGCTTTAACTTCATTTGCACGTGTTCCTCTAGATACAACCGGTAATGTTTGACGAAAATCTCCTGCTAGTAGAACAGTTATTCCACCCATTACTTCATCAGAATTTCTTAGATCTTTGAGAGTTGCATTAAGTGCCTCGAATCCTGCTTTATGAGCCATAGTACTCTCATCCCAGATAATAAACTTGCAATCTTGTAAAAACCCTTAGTCAAATTACTCTGTTTTTTAATACTGCACATTGGATTCTCTGAGCAGTTGAGGCTAAGGGGTAATCTAAAAGCAGAATGAGCTGTCTTTCCACCCTCCAATAATGTTGCAGCTATTCCAGATGATGCAGTTGGCAAGGCAATGCCTTTATTGCTTCTGACCTTTGAAAGAAGAAAAATTTAAGAGAAATATTTTCCCAGTGCCACCAGGTGAATCAAAGAAAAATATTGGGCCTGTACCAGACTCGATGCTTTGATATTCACTGGACTGTTCGTCTGTTAGAGAGGCTTCAGCATTATATATTTTTTTCTTCAAATCTTCAAGATCAAAATTTGTTTCTCGCATGTACTCTCTGTTTTGCAAATGAGTCTCAAATCGCTCAGGATGAGGTAAACAATAATGCATTAAGCACTGACTTCCCAGAGTCTGAACAGTGTCTTCAATCAGAATCAAACATTGGTTGTACGCTTTGTCCTCAGTTGAAAGAGCGGAGTCTAGCAGTTGTCTTTCATGATGAAACCGGATATCTTCTGAAAAACTGTCCTTGTACTTTCCCCAAAGGCTTCGTGGATCAGAAGGATGACAAAATACCAAGATAACTTAAAAAAGTTCTCGCAGTTTGAATGATGAGCTGCTTAAAATAGCTTCCTTAATAGTGTATTGTCACTGTTTATCATCCTCGAGCAATTCCATTGCCATGCATGCAGCTTTGAATGTAGAGTAATTATTTCATAAGACGCGCAATTTTTGCTGGATTGTTTTCAAAATTGATCAGGATGTGCCAAAGAAATGCCAAATTATATAAGAAAAAGTTTAGTCTCATTTTTATTTATCAATGGATAAGATTTGGAATGATAAAGAGGAAAACCCAATAAATGACAAAAAAAAATTTAAATGTACAATTTTTTGACATAGTTTTACAATCTTTCACACGATTTTGAAAAATTTATCCAATTTTATGTAAAAAAATTGATTAAGTTATCTTGAAAATTTTCGGCGTAATTTAATATTAAAGCGAAAATTCGCCTCTTCGATAAAAAATTCGCCAAAAATTCAGTTTTAGAAATTCGATTTTTTAATTGCATAGTCTTTCAGGAAACATGCTTTTTGTATTTTTACAGCTAAGCGTCTATTTTACAGGGCCGTTCAAGAAATAGACCCGTCAAAATTGACCTTTTTTATAAAAATCGATATTTAATTTTTGTGTATATATTTCGTAAAATAAATTATACCTACGATAGTGGTCTACGATAGAAATTCCTTCCGATTCCACTGCGATATTGAGTATAAGTTGAACGGACGCGTAACGATGGTAATTTTAAAAACGCGGTTTTACGGGCCGAAACGGGGCGCATCAGCGATCGCTGTTCTGAAAGGCCGTGTTTCACTCGGAAAGTTGCATCACAGGTTTTAATTAAACAGAAATTAAGGGGTTTTAATTAATTGCGACTCTAAATTGAGATATAAACTATATTATCTTTTAAGTTGGATCAAATTGTAAATGGTGTGCAAATTTTATTAAAATCGGTTAAGTAGTTTAGGAGTCCATAGCGGACAAACAACGTGATATGTAATTTATATATATTAAGGTAATATATGTAATACACGTAATTTATATATATTAATTTATATATATTATTATTTATATAAATTACGTGTCAAGTTGCAACATATTCCCATTTTTTTAAAGATTTTGTAGAGACTTTTTATCAAAAAAAACCTAAAATCATGAAAACGAATTCATGGCTACACTAAATTTTATACATTCCATGAATGCTTCATGAAACGGAACACTTTATTACATTTGTACCCACCTGTTTAATATCAAAGTCGGAGAGCGAAAAAATTAAGGAAATTAATAAAGCGTGTCTACGAAAGACCGCCAGAGAAGAACACTCTCTATACAAAAGCACTCTAGAAAATTGATCCCACCTTAGAATAATTCGCAGCAATTTTGGCGCGATCATAAAAAAAATGAGATATGTTCGTAATGGTATTTTCATTTCAAGATACGCTCCAATTCACGGAATTTATATCTTTCTCGATGCTCTGAACATAAGGAAGATACTGAGCAGGAAAAAAAACAGAGAAAATAAATAGCTACCGTTCCGACTAACAATCTTGTTGCCATGGTAACAATCCTGGAGGTCTGGAACCCAGTGCAGCCCTCCGCTGGTAACCTGAAAAAAAAAAGAGCAAAAATGAGGAGCTAAATACTGTGATGTGTTTCACAAGTAAAAGGTCTTATAAAACAAACAAGTGGTTACGAGGAGAAATCGTATCGTAAATTTTTGGTTCTTTTAAGTGCGTAAAGAAAAAAAAGTTATGTACTTTTGGAAGTTTATGTTGCGAAACAAGGTTGAAATCACTTGTTGATAATGTAATGGAAACTTTGAACCTTAATTTAGAGTCTGGTTTTTGTAAAAAGAACGATGGAAAGAGGGATGAGAAAGATTGAGTCGCCATATTTTATTCAGAATGAATGAGCTTATAAGAAATAAAGAACTATTTAATAATAATAAAAAAAATAAGAGAAAAATAAAAATAAAAATTGAAATCTTATATCTGAAATTTCATGTTATCATGAACATTGGTATTTTTAAGGCATTGTTTATCTTAATAAATTTAAGTCATTAACCAATTTAAACAGGTTTGAAAAAATCATGTCACTGTCACAATACACATGCGCCGATGTATCGAGAATCGGATACATGGCGAACATTCGTGTTAAGTTTTAACTTTTTGTTGGTGATAAGCCTCCAAAGGGGACAGCCATTTTTTTCATTTTTTATGAACCTAAAAAGCGAGAAATTGATGTCACCAAAGCGATAAATCGCCAATTTTCTGCCTGTTCATTTTGTGGCTTCAAGAACCTCAAACTTATACAGAATCATGTTCTCACATGATAATAACATTTTAACAACAACAAAAAATGTAAGATTTTTGTCATTGACATTAAACGTTTAAATTACAAATTAAATTTCAGTTTTTAAATGTTTTTTTGGCAATAAATCGCCAAATGTGACATCTTTTTTCATCTCTTTCTAATAACCCTAAAAGAGAAAAATTGATGCCTCAAAAGCAATAAATCCTCAATTTGTTGCCTACAAATTTTGAGATTTCACAAAAACTTCACAAAAAAATCAGCATTATATTCTCACATGATAATAAGAGAAAATTAAAGAAGATATTAATTTTATTTACAGAATACTTGAACTATTGGGAATTGTACATTTTTTTATGCCGCTAACTTATAAAAGAATCCAAAACCTTGTTTTCCCTTAAACCTTCCACAAATTTTTCTTTTTGTTTTAGCTGTATTAGAATAATTTCTAATCATTATTTATATATAATGCTTGTAAGTTAAAACTGTTATGTATATGTCCTGCCAAAATATTAACACCTTTCATTTTGCACGAGAATGTTTAGGTGAAAATTTTACGTTGCTAAGTGAAGAGGCTGTAGCTTAAATTCTTCATTGGATGTTGAGAGAAGAATTACGAAAAGAAATTGATTTCAATCAAGAGATTTATTCTCAAGAACACTATTGTTATATTGTTATATCACTATTGTTATTAATTATTGAGAATATATCTACAGTTAGGGTATAAAAAATATTATTAAAATTTAGATATGGAAAAGTAATTTGCTACTTTTGTAATAACAATAAGAATGGATCTATTGCCATGAACGTGGGAAATTACTAGAAATTTTAGTCAAGCAAATGTCGCTTGTTACATTTGTAATAAAAATAAGAATACATTCATTGCTATGAGTTAGATAAGGAAATGCCATTTGCTACAATTGCAATAATAAGGAGAGTGCATCTATTGCCAGAAACATAGAATATAACAGAATGGAGGGATGTTTGAAGTTTTATAGCGCAAGAGCCAAAGCTGACCATGCTGCGCCAAAACAAGTGGTACGTGTATCTTGTCATATGATCTATGAAAGAAAATATTCCCAGAAGAGTAAAAACCAACGCTTTATTTAAAAAACAGCGTTTTACACTTATAAAAACCAAATCCAAGAAGTTTCAGGGGCAAAGATTTTAAAATAACGACTCCAATAGCTAAAAAATTCGAATTAAATATTTAAAATCCCATGGTAATCAGATAAAATTGATGGCTCTTAAAAATTCAAAGATATTCTTGTGAGGGTGCTCTCCCACCAGTTCATGCATCTCTAATGTTAATGAACTAAAAAACTGTATTCGATGAGAATGAAGTTTAGGACACTGAATTAAAATGTGTAGAACTGTAAGATTAGCATTACAGTCTGAGCTCATCGGTGCACGCTGACCAAACAAGAGATGTTTGTGCGTCAGACGAGTTTGACCAATGCGTAGTCTGGTTAACTTGACATCTGCCCCTCTAACCAAGACAGCAGACCACAAGTTAATACTCGGTTTAATAAAATGCAATTTGTTTTGCATTTCTCCATCCCAAGATTTCTGCCGTACAGAGAGTATGTGCTTGACAATTTTCCTGTTTTATGCTTGAATATAACAAGAAAATTGAGATCGAGAAAAGTCGTTGGCTATATTTGTAATATTAATGAGAATGCATATATAGCCAGGAAAATATAATTTAACAAGAAAATTCAGATAGAGAAAGGCCGTTGGCTACATTTGTAATATTAATTAGAATGCCTTTATTGAAAGGAATGTAGAATATAACAAGAGAATTTAGGTAAAAAATATCATTTTCTATATTTGTGAATAATTTTTTCAAAGTATTTCTAGGATAAATAAACTACCATTACGCTACCATAACAAAGTTTATTTTGGTTTTGTACATTTTAAAAACCTTTGTCGAATGATGACACACCCCAATGAGGCCTTCAAAAAAGAAATTAAAAAATTAAAAATTTCCACCATTTAAAGAATTTTATTACTGAAAATTTAAATACATTAGAAGATGCTCATTTTCCGATTTCCTTGTACAGGATATTTAAGTTTTATGTTGAATTCTTTTCTATAGTGAAGACAATCAAGTCTATATTCTTCTTATTAAAGAATGGAACTAAAATTTCATGCAGATGTTAGAGTTCGAAAAAATACTTTATTTCACAGAAGAACCGTCATGTAAGGGGATCTGTTGTACGTTAAAGCCGTCAGGGCCAAACCTCTTCCTTCTGGTGTGGTGTGAAGAGGGGAGTTGTGCCGGTTCAGGTTTTGTCCACGTCATCTTATACACATTTAATTTGAGTATCAAAAAATCTATCAAATTTCCTTTCATTTGCTCGTTATAACTTTGATTACCATCTTCAATATTTGTTTAATGTTTATTATTTTTAACAAATAATCCATTCCAAGAACATTTCAGCTCAAATTTTGAAATTTGATGTAATGTAGGTAAATTCGATGCTATAATTTTGAGTTGAGTTTTGTTTTTACTGCACAAAAGTCAGCCTTGGAAACATTCATGAAATTAAAATGTCTGTATGACTTTATAATAAAATTAAACCATGGAATGTCTACAAAATCCGAATGTCTGGAACCGCAAAAATGGGAGTAATGAAAAAGCACAGAAATGATGTAAGGTATGGTACTGAAATAAAAAACGTGACAAAAATTCATAAATTTCAAAAACCATAATTTTTTAGAAAAATAGAAAGGTTTACACACGGAGTTTTGGAAAGCAACTCCCCCAAATAAGTGTGAGATTTCTGAAAATATGCAAGACGCTGTAAAGAAAACGGTGAACATTCTACCGGAACGTGTAAGACAGACATAATACTTTAAAAAATTGAGCAAAATGGTGCTGGATCCCCCTCAACCAATGTCGGTGAATTAATCGAGTGTGCTCGATTCTCGACCTAGTTAAAACAGTTTCCAGTTTGCTACTGTGCAAAGTGGACTAGAGTTCTATTGTAGTCTTAATTATTATGCTTATTACAAATCTGTACCCCCCTATTCAGTTTGCCATTTGGAATGCAAAATACGACTTATATTGATGTAATGCAAGCAAGTTTAAAACATTTATGTTTCTTTAAGTAAGAGGAAAGTAATGTGTAAAGGGATGATGAAGTATTGTCATATCTTCGATGAGTTTAATTCGATATTTGATATAAACAGGATCGTAGTCTAATTGAGTCATGGGGCAAAAACATCTTGGGGAACCGTTTTTACTTAACTGCTTCAGTAGTCAAGAACCGTCCATAGAACTTGTCAATGATATGTTTCGTTGATTCAAAATGTTATTTAGATTTAAAACTAAAAACACTCTTAGATTTATATTAGAATGCTTCCTGCGACTATTTTAACCATCCGTCTGTAAGTAAAACTACCAAATATAAACTAAATAATAGTTCGTTTTTAAATGAAAAGAAAATCCAAATTTTACGACGATTATTTTTATCGTCGTAAAATTTGGTGAACTATTGCGAATGCAAAATTAATAGTTTTGGTGAGTGAACTATTTAATTTTGTCTTATATTTATTGCATACGAATAAAACAAATTTCATTATTTAAGAAAGGTAATTATTTTATCTGTCTCATTTTACAAAGATAAATATTGTGGCATTAAAGGTCGGAAATTTATTCTTTAATGCAAACTGATTCATTATTAAAATTATATTTGTTATTATACTTGTGTTCATATGATAGATTAATGGAGAACAAACATAAAACTGACGAATTTTCAATTGTACTGATATTTTGTTTAAAAAAAGTTCATTAAAGAAGGAAAGGTAAAATAAGCTTTGCATTCGATTGGAGGGTGGGGTTCTCTGACGTGGGTGGTCAGGGGAAACTGCCCCGTATGCCATTGCCTTAGTTAGGCTCCGGATACAAATCTATAATCTTAATAATTGGAGCATTTGTCACATTTTTTAAGTTCCATTGTTTCTTTGAAATATATTATTCATTAGAAGACTTGTTTATATCGTGATCAGCAAAATTTGGCAAGCATCGAAAATTCTATTTTATAATGACAATATAATAGATATATTAGTGTGAAATAACTAATTAAACTTATGGGAGTGGTTTCCCTAACACTTTCTCGCATAATAAATTTGTCACGCTGGAGAGCACCTTGCATGATATCAGCATACAACAGTTACGAACTATTAACTTATGGTGGGAATTGGGCATTTTTATTAAAACTATCGTGCCAACATAGGCGAGTTATATTGCGGTTTATCCCTGGCATGTGTTAATATCCAATTCGAATTTAGGTTTCAGGAAGGTTTTCTCAATCGATTTAAGCAAAAATGTAGCACAAAGTTGCACTTACAATGGAACATTTCCTTTCCAAATGTGATATATACAAGCCATAGTGTTTTTGGAATATCGCATTTACTTATACCTGAAAGAAAAGCCCGCATTTTTTAGGCTTTTTACTGAATCTACTATGTCTTCCTTGGCGAAATGTTTGACGATTAATCACTTTTAGCATTAATGGTATCTGAAAATAGAATCAGTGCTTTAGACACGTTTTGGATAAAAAAATTTGGCCAAAATTGCGCTTTTAATTACTAGATCTCATACCTAATTTGATATATTTAAGACGCTGTATTTTTGAATTATCGTATTTACATGCTTCTGAAAGAACAGAACCTTAGAAAAGTGTTCCATCCTGTCAGTTATGCTCAATCTTTGACAGACTTCTACACTTAGGTTAAATCTGTGTAACAAATCTTATATATCTAGCTCTTTTCGTTTTGTAATTATCGTGTTATACTCGAAGAGTCAGACTTACTCTGAAGACCGTTTACTCAAAATTTGATACAAAAGACAAATGCCAAATTTCAGTCATCTAGCTTACAATGTTTTTGAATTATATTTGTTACAGATAAACATGTTGATATTTTCCAAAAATGTGTGAATTAAACTCAAGGAGGTCTAAAACGTGGAAGTGGTAAAAATCTTGAATTTGAGGGGTTTTTTTATGATTACTACATTTTATCTATACAGCGTATATTAAAAAGTAAAAACCTCGTTCTGATAACCCAAACTTACCAAAACGTTGTAATCATGATTTACAAATGATAATCCTGATCTTAACCCTTTGCAGTCCGATGTCACCACTGATTCGACATTCAAGACTGTGAATCATTTGGATATTTTATTTATTTATTTTTCAAATTTAATTGTTAAAAACGCCTACATAATGGTTAAGAGATGTATTTTTCAAAGAAATTCGACTTAAAAGAATTATATATATTTATTTTTCATAGCAATAAACAAATCTTTGTATTAGGTGAATACTTTTGCATCTAATTACTTTTCGGACTGCAAAGGGTTGATAGATCTACAGGAATTTTGTATTAATGAACGTCCATTCCTTTAAGATAGAGGGAACGTATTACATCCCCTCTACCTTATTTTTTCCCCCAATTTTTAGTATGTTTACCATGCTTCGAGCTTTCAGTTAGTAAATTTACCAGTTCGCAATTTTTTAAAGAATTTTTTACTGTGCTATAAAGTGTTTATCACCCTTAAAGAGTTATTTCAGGTCTTACGCAATTAGAGTAGGCTTGGTTAGTATGGATTTCAGAATAAATAAATAAAATAAAATAAAATTGCTTCTGATGTTTTAAACAGCTTTTTAATGATTCACTTCCAGTTCCCTCACTTAAGATTTAAAAATCATGGCTAATACCATCATTTATTTCCTATGACTTCGCAAACAAACTTTTTATTCTTTCTAACCTTCTTTATTTAAATTACTAATTACGATTAACTTTCAAAAAAAAATTGGGGGAATATTTATTTATGATGTTAAATAAAATGAGAGAATTACTTTAAAATGCAGAATAAATAATGATTCATTTAAAATGCATCATTATTTACTTTCAGAGATATTCTCGTCACGTTTATTCCATAAAGTATAAAACTAGAAAGAGCTCAAAGTTTTTAAAGTAGGTACTTTTTTCGTTTCTAATGTTTCTCAAGCCTATAAAGATCCCCAAAAAATATTATAGTACTACTTTACTTAAAGTACTATAGCACTATTGTGTTTCAAATAAAGAAGACCAGAGTCGAGACCTTCTTTATTATATTCAAATCGCCTGCTATCCAAGCATAAAGACATTTCCGTTGCACATCAAAACGATTCTTCAAAATGTTCGTGAATATTCAATGCTTTCTTATTCCTCGATGTCTTGGTTTAAGTAAAATAACGTTCAAGAGGGAGTCATGAAATGTGAAGCAAAATGCAGGTGCTTCGGGTATTCCTATTACGGTGTATGCAAAGAATTTCGAATATTTCATGGAAATTGCTCCCCCAGAGAGCACCGCGTCTCCCATCATTCTACCCGGAACTGCGCACATATAATTTAAGATGTTAAACTCACAGTCCACGCTCGTTTGAGCTGAAATATACATAAATCGCCGCAAAAGATGCCCGTTATTTAGCGACTTCCTCGAAATATCTTTTAAAATAAATAAATATTTTAAGTCCTCGGTGGACGGATGGTAGTAAATTATAATATCAAACTGCATTTAATGCAGAATTTATTATTATAAATTCATTACTTTGGGGTTTTCAGAAATGGACATAAGCCTTATATATTTACGACATCAGAATTATTATAAAATTGACCATATTTGAAAATCGAAGGTGGTGGTTTTTAAAAATATGTGTTGTTGTTGTGACTTATGGCACTTGCCATGGACAAGCCCCTCGCTGATACAGCAGCAGATTTCAGCCGAAATAAGCGTCTCTTGTTTGAAGTAGTACCGTCAACTAGGGCCAAGAGTACGACTTAGCTAGACACTCATACCACATTTGCTTGCACAGCCCCTTTTTACAGGGAGGTACAGCCACAAATCTCACAGATGGCACAGAGAAGAACAATCATGCCCAAACCGGGACTCCCAGAACACGAGGAAGACACGCTACTTTTGTGCCAGAAAGCCGGCTTTAAAAATATAGAACACAGAAAGTGATTTGTTTTTTCAGTAAAAACACTCCAATTCATGATCACTTAGAACCTGATCATTGACATTTCGAAGTTTCTATCTTGTGAAAACATGATGTTGTTTTTGTTAGAGGATTTTGAATAGTTGAAGGCAACGATAATTGAAGCTCGTAATCACATAGTCAATAAACATAAATAATAATATTCATCAACGGCTTTTAATCGCATATATTTTTTACATGTTTTTACTATTATTGCATTATTATGATATATACTTATTTGAAAGCAGGCCCGTTTTTAAAAGGTTGATCTGCCTTTATCAGTATTGCTTTTTCAAAGAGTTTTAAACTACTTAATGACTTACATTAATAAAGACAAATAATGACTTAACAATAATAATATTCTCGCATGATAACTTCAATTGCGATCTTAGATTTTATTTTAACATTTATTTCTTTACCTCAAAAAACAGCTCAAATTTTTGAACATCAATGCGTGCTTTTGAGTTTCAGTTTCGGATTGCATAGAAGACAGTGGTAAAAAAGTTTCTTCATTTTTTTCTTTTCAATTTTATTAAGGTTATATTTAACATACATTTTGTTCTCAATAAATAATAATTTCAGTTCAAATCTTGTATTTTTAGGTTTTTAAATCTCAATAAACTTTACAGATCTTTTAAAGGCTTCATTTTAAAAATATTTTTAAATATCAAATTTTAAGAATGATATCTATCCGAAAAATATTCTTTTGTATTATATATATTTTGGTTTAGCACAAATGTAATTTTCTTTGTGTTTTATTTTTTTAAAAGTATATTTACTGGGGTTGAGAAGCCTGGTGATTAAGAACAAGTAATTTGTCGATTAAATACATCTTCGAGGGCTAAAAATCAGATTAATATGAACTGCAGTCATCAATTCGCGAACTTGTTTAAGTTAACTATTTTTCATAAAACCAGTGGAAGTTTTCTCCCGAAAACCTTCTCGCTTACTCTGTAATAAAGTTGTTACCCTCAAGAACGCCTTGCGTGGCATTGGCATGTAATAGTTACAAAATATTATCTTTTGGCATGAATGTAGCAATTTTACTGAATCTATTTTTGGCGAGTTATTTGGCGATTAATTCCTCGCATGTGATTAATAGAATACGAAAATTAAATTTGTGTTCTAGACACATTTTTCCTAGGTTTAGGCTTAGTTATATCATGTTGTTGTTGTTACTAATGGCACATGCCATGGACTAGCCCGCTGATGCATCAGCGGATTTAAGCCGAAAAAAAATGGGTTTCTTGCTTGAAGAATCACCGACTAGGGTCAAGAGTACGACTTTTGTTGCTCACTCATCACATGCTCTTTCAAAGCCCCTTTTTACAGAGAGCTCAATCGCAAATCTCACAGATAGAACACAGAAGAACAACCATGCCCTGACTGGGACTCTAACTCGGGACGTCGAGATCACGAGGAAGACGCGCTACCTTTGTGCCAAGACCCCGGCTTAGATATATTAATGTCCCGTTGTAAAGCAACATGGGAGCTATTTTGGGACGTACGTTCATGTGGTAAGATGACATGGACGGCACCTGAACCGGCACCCCCTCTTCACACTACATCAGCAGGAGGAAGTTTGTCCCTGACGGCTTTAACGGGCAACAGGCCCCCTTTACACGACGGTTCTTCTGTGAAATAAAAAAAGTATTTTTTCGAATTCTGAAAACTTTGAAACACGGATATTCGTCTAAATCTTAATTTTTTTTAACCATTATAATTTTTTCTCTGTATAGAAAAGTAAAAAAAACCTATATCTGAAAGTTTAAAAAAATGGAAAAATCCTTTTCTTCCCATTTTAGAAAAGAATTCCTTTTACTAAAGATGTGCGCTAGTATTAATCACTTTATCATATATATAAAAAATTGTTCCCAATACATCTTTTATTAATAAATCTTTCGAATAATAAATTTAAGATAAAAACATATCATACCATAGCAACATTTTAAAATATTTATATATTATTCTATATATTTATTTAGCCATTTTAAAGAGAAGAAGAAAAAGTTTAAAAATTATTATTAATTAAAGTTCCAATCAATTAAAAAAAGAAGACATTTCTAAGAATACCAATAAACCAGAGAATAAAATTGAATGAAGAAATGCTTGATAAAGTTAAGTTTAATAAATAACGGATTAAATTCCGCTGAATTAATTCATTGTTTATAACATTTTACAACCATTTTTTTAAATTTTTAAACAGATTTTAGGGATAAACAAATCCAATAGCTACTATGACAAGTTTTATTTGAGTTGATATTTAGTTTTCTGATTTTAAAGTGTTGAAAATGACATTTTTTTTTTAAAAAAATCAACCAGAAAATACTTTTTAAATGTTATAAAGATTTTAAAATCATTTTTCGTTTTCGAAAAATGTGTCTCATTCTATATGAATACATGAAATTAAAAACTGGAGTTTTCACAATTAAATAATTTTTTCATACAAAAATTCAAAAGTAAATTTCAGATTTTTTTTTGTTAAAAGTTGTTTAACACAACAGAAGGAATTTTTGTTTTAGAGTTAAAGTTGAATCGCTACAAATAATTAAATACATTATAATTAAGATGAAAACTTTTATTTTAGCAACACTTGCTTGCATGGCTAAAAATAAAAAAAGAACGTATTTTTGAATTGCCTTAATTAATAGAATATTCAAAAAATATTCTGTTAACTGTGGCAAAAATATTTTTATAAAATAATATTTTTATATAAATTTTGCTTTTAAAACTAAAATATTAATAACAGAGTAATAGTACTTTGTAAATTTACAAAAATGCATAAAATATAATCATGCATTCTAAAATCATAGCTTTTAGCATTCAGAATTATTTCAAAACCAGGATTGATATAAAAAATTTTTGCGCATAAGTTAATAAATAATTCACAAAAATTCTTCAAATGAGGATAATTAAATAATACCTCTTTGCCGTTTTGTAATTCAAGATATATCTTTAATTAGAAAGAAAGAGATTCCTTTTTTCTCTTTTAGAAATATTTTTTCCCAAGCTTTTTATATTGATTTGGGGTTAGTTTCGTATTCTTTTGCAAGTTTATAATTAAACTTTGAGCCTTCAATATCATATAAAAAATTCATATAATGCATTGTCAAATAATTAAGGTTTGAAATATTTAATGAAACTATAATTTCCTTTAGAAATTTTCAGGGAAATTAACGGATGAAAATTGAAAGTAAATATAAAAATATTTTCTCTTTGATCACTACTAATTTCAATGTAAACCTGCTAAAAAAAATAGTTCCGTAAATATGAAGGAGACTCTAACCTTACACTAATTGATCGCTAATTAGTTACTATGCAGGTCTAAAATTTAACTAAACCATATATAACTGTAATTTTCACCATTTATTAAATATTATTTTAAGTTATTATAAAAGATGGCTAAAATTAATTCCTGTATTCTAGAATAGATCAGAAATATATTTAAATTAGTGGCAGACAGATTTAAAAATGACAAATTATTAACGAATCTTTATGCATCGAATTTAAATATTATTAGAAGACAAAATCAATATACAAGAAATTCCGTATAAAATACATAAAGCACATTTTTAATTATTTTATTAAAATTTAGCATTTAATAGTGATTAAATAAAGCAATTTTAGTTTTTTTAGGGTTTAAAGGAACTGAAATATTCAATTTATTTTTAAAAAAATACAAGGTTAATAACAATTTTACAAAATGTCTGGCATTGTATACAACGAAATTTAATATATTTTTGTACCACCCTTTTTTTTCATTCTACTTCTTTTATTAAGATGTTTTCTTCTTTAATAATCAAAAGTTATTTTCACCTTAAAAAACCTATAGATAATATGAATTTAGAATAAAATTCCCGCTCCGATATAAGAAATAGATTTGTCGATCTCAATCTTGATTCATAAAAAAACTTGTGGGTGACTTATGCCTTCAAGCAATCAGTATGGAATAACTTCATTTATTTATTTTATATTATATTTCTTTTCATGAATAAAATTTAGATTGTTTCAGGTAAATTCGTAGAGGACTACTTCAGATTGCAAAGGTTCGCATGACAAGATTTCTGGAAAATTTCTTAAGTTCTTCACCAATTACGATCTCTAGAATGCAAAATCACCCTTCATAAAATTAATTGATATACATTCATATGCCGGCTTTCTGGCACAGAGGTAGCACGTCTTCCTCGAATTCAGGGAGTCCCGATTTGAGCATGGTTGTTCTGTGTACTATCTGTGAGATGTGTGACTGCGCCCCCCTGTAAAAAGAATCTGTGCAAGCAAATGTAGTGAGTGTGTAGCTAAAGTTGTACTCTTGGCCATAGTTGGCGCTACTTCAAAAACAAGAGACGCTCCTTTCGGCTTAAAATTGCTGATATATCAGCGGGGGGCTTGTCCATAGGCAAGTGCCATAGGTAACAACATTCATTCGTATGAGTATGACGCTTGGACCATGTTATTTTGTAAATAGTATAACTAAAGCAATTTTCTTTGGATTTTAACTGCCCGGAATATGTTGTTGAAAATGTAAAAATCTCTGACTTTTTCGCTAATGCCCCATATAGTTCAAAGTGCGTGGATATTTTGATTTAGCTTTTTTCTTTCTTAATATTGAAGATAGAAAAATAAAAGAAATTAGTCAAGTAAGAGATTCATTAAGGCGAGTAATTTTTGTTTCAAAGTTTTTCGGTAACTGCAATATCATAAAAGATAAAGACTGAAAACTGATTCCCACGCTCTAATTCAAACTATTTCTAATAATAACAATTTATGCTGTAAGATGGTATTTCAGATGCAAAGGAATCAACCTTTGCTTCCCTGCGTGCAGAGGGGAATTTTTAATTGTAATAAATTAATCATTTATGCAAAAAAAATCAATGTACAGCAATTTTATTTCATGCATAAAAGCAATTCTTTTTCGATTAAATTCAAATATTCGAAAAGTACACAATTAAGCCTACTCCTTAATATCTAAATCGATTGAATGAGGTGGTTTAAAATGAAATTTACCTTTTTCTCAATTAAAAGATCTACAAAATATGGAATGAAGTAATCTTAAAATAGTAAATTTAATTTAGTTGAAAATATTTTAATAATGTTTTTAAATACGTATTATGACGCATTATTTTATTTAAAACATATTAAATATTTTTCTTTTCACATGCTATTACATAAGAATTTTTTTAAATATCATCCCTGTAATAAAGATATTTAATAAGAGTCGTAAAAAGAAAGAATTTCTGAGAGAAAGCAGAATTATGCAGAGCAAAATTCTAGTAACGTAGAATTAGCAAAGCTCTATGTTATGTATGCTTTGTTTAATGTACTTGACGTTGAAAACAAACGTCTGGCATCGTTGTTTCAACAGAATAAGTAAGCTTATCTAGATAAACTTTTTTTCAGAGAACAATCTGATTATAACTACATAAAATCAATTATACCCTAGTTCCAGAATTGTTTAAGACAACAAATTAGGAGACAATTCTTTCTTTAAGTTAATTACATAACTAATGTAAGAAAAACATTTTTATCTGCATTCATGGTTTTTTTTACTAACACTGTAAGGCAAAGTAGTATCACTTAGAATAATTAACTCATAATGTAATAATTTGTATTATGTTACGATTGCGAAAAAAGAATTTTTGCTGTTAGCTATTTCTTGTTAAAAAATTTCTTTTTGTATG
Organism: Argiope argentata; assembly: GCA_026289955.1. Classification (NCBI taxonomy): domain Eukaryota; kingdom Metazoa; phylum Arthropoda; class Arachnida; order Araneae; family Araneidae; genus Argiope; species Argiope argentata. Next base: position 988,551 of record JAOUZG010028580.1, read on the forward strand.
TCCTTTTTTCTATTGAGTTACTTCATACAAAATTGCCATTACTTCGGAAATTCACCGAGGAATTTCATTCGAAAATATGATTACATAAATCTTTTTTAGGTAATATTCTGTGGAATATGGAGCAAAAAGGGAGAATTGACATAGAACTGAAGAAGTGAATTGAATAATAAATAAGTAGTGGTATAGCAAGTTATAACCAGAGGGAGTATACATCACAAGCCTCATTATAGAAGGCTGCCATGAAAGTAAAATTTCTGCTTATACCTGTATGGTTTACAAAAACAAAATTTGACGGCTTGACATACTGCTACGGGTTAAATATAAACAATGTTACAAATTTTATAAATTGAATGAATCTCTGTTTCTTTGTGATATCTTTGGCGCCAAGTTTAAAGACATTTTGGAAAAGTGGTAACTTTGCGGAATAATTATCAATTTGGTTCCACAAGATGGATTTTTTTCTAGACAATTCGAGATTTTTACTTCTTTTTTCTGTTTTTACCGTTTCTATATTCAACCACATGAGGGTGGGGCTGTATAGTCACAATTTCAATGAGGTCAGCTTTCCCTGCGAATAAAACTTCAATGACGATTTGCACTTTTGTAAGAAGGATAGGCATATAAATTGCCAGTAATAAAAACTATTTCGGATTGAGAAAAGAACTAAATTATTTGTAGTAACGATTTGGTTATTAATTTAACCTCTAACGATACTGAAGGATAGGGGTAAATATTCATTATTTTGAAATGATGAATTTATTTGACATTATATTACATAGTTATACCAATCATCCAGCACCAATTTGAGGATCCGACAAGAACGAAAAGCAGTAATAATATTTTGTTCTACGAGAAAAAGATTACAAAACAAAGTCAAAAAACAAATGCAAAAGTCAACAATAAATAATTAAAAAACAAATCCTTATTAAATAACAGCATCAGTTCAGCTAAAAAGTTCGATTGGCAATCAGAAATCAAAAGAGAATCTGCTCGAATGACTCATTTCAGTCTTCTCTTGTTTATATACGTTATAAGATAAGGTATAGAATTTTCTAAAGGGATCTCATTTAATAAAAGTGAATACATATACAGCCATAATTCTTCTATTTTCTAGAATCTTCAATTTTGTCACCAAGTTCATTGTTAAGTAGTCAAATGATCACCAAGTTTATTGTTAAAATCTAGCATTATTTACTTGGAATTTATTCCATTTTCTTTAAACACAAATGTAAAACTTTCTTCTTTTCTAACAGACTAACAGGAAAGCAACATTAAATAATCGTAACGTTATTGAAAAGCTTCCAAAAAGATTAAAAATGGAGTAAAAGGTTTCCATTTTCAATGCAGGAAAGCTAAATATAAACATTAAGTGTAACAAAGTGTCATAAATACAGACATTCGGTGCAATGAAAATATAAGAGAGATACGATTCTTAAAGTTGAGTCATGAAGTTTTAGTTACCTAAAATAAATTTTTTTGAATCTTCATTCAATTTTTTTTTGATTTTTCTCTCTCATAACAAAATGCTAGAAACAAAAGCAACAGATTAAAAATGGTTTAGAATTCTGATTGAAAATAATAAACAATTCAATTTTGAATACTCATTTTATATTTTTCTTTAAAGTATATATTTCAAATTGCAAATATCATTTTAATATTTTATAAGTGATGTAAATATATTCTATGAGGCTTGGCAGACGGTTCTAATAAAATATGTAAATTTTAATCATATACATTAACATTTCAAACTAGATGAAATATATATAGTTAATAATAGTTAAAATTAACAAGAATTTCCACAATATAACTTGATATTAAATGAAGCGATTAATTTAATTTATTTATAGCCCGTAAATAGAAAATTTTTCAAAATTAAAAAAAAAATCAAATTTCTCTCAGATTGTATTTCGAGACTGCTTTATACATTATTGAAAATGTATTTTCTTAAAGGATGATGGCATAGATTAAATTGAGATATAATTGAATTACGCATTAAAATTATATAGAAAAATATTGTTGAATGAAATATTTTTTAAAATAATATTACCCATATTTAAACATACGAATTTCTGCATTAGATTTTAATTTAATTAGCATTACATTTTAACTTTTGAACTTACGATAAGTTAAAATTTTTTAAAAATATTTTCTTACTTTTTAATTTTACGTTAATCAATTCTATGATGTTAAAAATCATCAGAGCTGTAATTATGAAATTTTACAATATTTTTTTTTCTTTCAAACACATTTATAGATGAATCTACACTTGAAGTATCAAAATTTAATTAAGTTAATAAATTAAAAGATAGCTCAGTTTTGAAAAAGCTAAGATAATAAATTCTCATTGAGAAAAAATGAATAGATAAAATTTTAAAACTACAATTTTTGAAAACAATAAAAACTCGATAAGAAATTATGTAAGTTTGCGAACATAAAGCAATTGTAAAGTAAAATGTCGATAAAAAATTTGAACAACATTTATAAAAATTTTACAGTTTTGAATATTTTCAATAAATGCTACGCCAATTGTTGAAAATACTGAATCGTCACAAGTTATATATTCAAAAAAGCATTTGAGTTATTGTAATTGAAAGGCTTTAGTTTTATGTAAGTACAATTCAAAAAATATTTCTAAATTAGTTAATGTAAATGTAATTCAGTAATTATCAAAAGTATTATAGTAATTCAAAATGTAATTATTATTGTTGAAATGGAAATTTTGAAATTTTTAACAGCAAAAGATATTATCCTTTAATGATAGAAAGTTAAGAGTTAACAAATATGAAAAAAACTTCAGTTAACGAAAGCAAATTTGAAAAAAATTATTATAAAATTTTTTAAGTCAATTTTTTTCTTAGATCAATAGAAAATTATGGACAACAAATTTTATTTTAGAAAAAAAAATTTATCAAAAAAAATTTCTTTTTAGTTATTTTTTTTATTTAATATTTACAATTAATATAAATAATTTATCAAAAAATATTGATTTTGTCAAGAATTCAATTGAATTTTTATTAAAAATTGCTAAAACTGTATTTTAAAGTTTTCAAAAATAATTAAATTTAATTAATGAATTACTATTTTTAAAAAATCTGTATTAACAACCAGTGTCATTCACTACAAGTTAAAAAAATAGTATTTGAATTTGAGTGGATAAATACGAAATATTTTATTAACGATTGGAAATTTAAACAAGATATTATATATATATATATATATATATATATATATATATATATATATATATAGGGGGAGTGTGAATTAAAAGTAGGAATTGAAAACGCGCCTATGAGAAACTGTTTTTTGGATCAGAATTTCAAAAGAGGAAATTTCTTAATGATTGGGAGTGAGTTTGTTTCAAAGGCATATTCTTTGAGTTGAAGGTGAGATTGCTTAGTTATAGGTGAGATTGCTTTAAAATCCAAATTTATGTAATAAAACTGGAGTGATGATCATTCGGGTAATTAGATCTGCTGTTATCACACTTTCTTTTCCATTTTTTAACCATGAGGTAAGGAAAGAACAGACAGATTATCACCTCGAGCTTCTTGAAACTTGCTATTTCGATATATTTGGTGCAATATTTAAGCGAGGTGTTTTTAATAATAAGAGATTAAATCCTCAACATTAATCCACTCAAAGTATGTACATAATTTAATGTTAACAAGAAAATTCACTTTTTCATTCCAAATGTTGTTTGAATGCCATGGAGTTCATAGCAATACTATTTTTTTATTAAAATTTTTTCTAATTAGAATTTCTTTGACTATTCTATGAATATCTCTTGCAGATTTTTTAAAAAAAAGATTTTTCAAAACTTGAAGGGAAAAAAAACCTATGTGCTTACAACAGAAGATTTTTTCATTGGAATTTCGAGTAAACTCGAAATGGCAAGGAAGAATATTAAAGCTTCGACTTTAGAAATATAATTAAAAGGATGAATAGAAAATTAAACATTTGATTCTTTCTAAGCCCCTGCAATAAAATGTAATGAATTAATTTGATTTTTTTAATCCTGCCAACTATAATTTTATAAAAAAACTCATACATTATAAGAATAATACTATATATTCATATTATTTTGGGTTAAATTTTTAGGTTATGTAACGTTATTTTATATTTTAAAAATGTTATAAACAATCAATATAATAAATATTAATTACAGTTTTATCTATCGAATTCTGTTCATATATCTGCCAACTAATTATGCTAACTCAAAATAATTATGCATATAGTTATACAAACATCATTGGTAGAATCAAAAATCCTAAAATATTGCTCGCTTTTCTATCTGCGTGCAACATAATCAGCCTCATAACACAGGTTACCGATAAATAAATGATATTTTTAAGGGCATTCAAGGGAGTGACGTAAAAAAGAATTAGAGTTACACCTCTTAAACTAGGGCATTCCAAATTTGCATGCAAAAAATTATAAACAAAACTTATTGCAATAACTGATTACGCCCAAGTTATCAAAACCAAGAAATCTGTTCTAAAAATTTTGTGATTATATTCCCGTTGAGACACCTGCTTGGACATTTGTATATAATTAATAAGTTATTATAAATAATTAAATAATTAATTATTTTTGAAACTAAAATAAATCATTGCTGTCATCCAACACTTCATTTGTAATGTTTCATGCTCTAATTAATTTTAATTTATTTTTATTAGTGGATGAATTTATTTTAATTTAATTTTAAATAATTGAATAGACTAATTAATCTTAATTATTTTTAAATTTAATTAATTTTAAATACCTACCATTTTTGTAATACGTTCGAGCATTAAACTTTTAAAAACAATTAGGCATATTATTAACATTATTTATTAAAAATTTTGGAATAATTCAATAACATTTTGGTGTCGTGAAAAACTGGCGACATATTATCAAAAAAAAAAAAAAAAACGTTGGTAACGAATATAAAATAACATCTTCATAACAAAAGCTCGTCTGGTTGTCTGCCAAATGAACATCCTTTCGCGTATAAATATTATCATAAAATTCTATATTTAACTAATTATATTTTTAACTCGGTGCATTTGAGATTTTAATAGGAAGAAACAACTTGTTTTAAAACTCAAAACGTACAATTTTAGTCTCTCTTTTCAAATTAAAACTCATTTGTGATGTGAATGAATTCAGAGACTCCCAAATGTCCCGTATCTGTCTAGAATAAACTAAAAATAGGAATAATTTTAAATCCAATACTATAAACTGCGAGGAAAATTATATGAATTTTAAAGGACATTTTATGAATTTAAAAACTTTGTATAGAGCCAATTCAAATCAAATCAAATATATATTCAAATTAATTTCAAATACGAATTTAGTATGTGTTATATGTTTTGTTATGCTCTCATGATATATAATTCATATTAAATTATACATAATAGTTTTCTTTATTTATATAAAATAATAAATAATAAAAGTAAATCACATTTCAAAAAATATATAGCAATGAAATAAAATATTTTTTCTAATTCTTGACCTATAACTATTTTTTAAACTAATAAATTTGCATATAATACCAATTGGAAAAGGATTCTTAAAAACCAGGAATTGTTTTATGTTGTTTGATTCTATTAACATATTCCGGAAAAAGGTTTTTTTTCAGCCACATAATTCCATTATTCAGTTTAATAATTATTTTGTCACGCATGATATGATGAAAAGCATGAATATATTTGGTGAAAAAATATGAATGATATTTAGTAAACTAGTATTCATACTTCAATAAAATGAAAAATCTGATAGAATTTTTATAATTTTGAATAAAAAGTTTTCCTTTGGCACTAAAACTGAATAATTTAAGAAGTTTTGCATTTCTTCTAAGAAAATAGGAATTTTCTTTTTATACGAATGCAAAAGTTTCAAAAAAGTGCTCAAGTTGATTGATGAACCCTCCTTTGATGTCGACCATTTTAGTATAGTCTTACACAATGCATTTCTAGGTTTACAACAGAAGTTCATGAATTTTAAAGCAATGAAACTTCTTTCTTAAAAAATTAAAGTATAGTGAACTATTTCAGACTCATAGCAATGGACAGTTTTAGGACAAATAGAACTCGTCCTTTTTGAAATAGATTTATTATGTTCAAAAATAGCTTTTCTATTACAATACAATAAAATAATATATTTTGGCCATCAAAAACATTTATTATGAAATATCATGAATGTTTAATCAAATGATAAAAAACCGGTTCGAAATTAGTTCGTACTTAAATTGAAAGGAATTTTTTTAATGAAATGTAATTCCTAATCAAAGTGATGAGGTTTGAGCTGACACGAGTCGCCTGTTTGCGTATTGCACATTTTTATCGTGTTTCTTTACTGCTTGATAATGATTTTACACTCACCTCGTAGGTTTACAAATTATGTAAAGTCGCCTAAATATAGGATCTTATTGCTATCCACAGTTGGGTAAACGTTGCTTTGCATTAAGAGAATTTTTTTTCTGAATCGAAGAATTCATCTACCTTAAATAATTCAGTTATTATAACAACTAAATCAAAATAGAAATTCTCTACATGGTAAAAAACGTTTTCAGATATATTTTATTTTTACAAATGTACTCAAAAATATAATCTCTACTCCAGTTTTCCTTTTATTTCCAACATCGAAACACGTATTTCAAATATGGATAGGGTGGCCCATTAAAATTTCTAACACGAATCATAAAAAAAAGAGAAGTCTACTGGTTCCGCCGCCATTTATTATTTATAGAACCAAATCAAGATGCCGATTTCGTTGGATTCCAAAACAATTTGACTCCTGAAACGAAACTCGAGGAGAAAACATACGGTTTCGGATTTCACATTCAGAGCAGAAGCACGCATACCCGGCATTTTTTCACGCTTTCTCACTAAATCTCTTTTTCAACATGTTCTACCCAAACACTTAACATTATTGCCAAGAGATTTCAACTATTCGTCTGCCAGTTCTGAAAAAAACGGGAAAAGATCGTGTTCTGCTCCGGAATCTCTTCCCGATCACGTTCCGGAATTGATCGCGCCAAAAGAATTCAATCGGACTTAGAGAGGCGAGCCCAGAAAAATGGAAAAAAGGCGACCACCCTTTTTTTACCCCTCCCTTCTGGTGGGTGCTTGAGTCTCTCCATACTTTTTCTTCTTTCGCAGATGGAATTTAAAATTTCCTCGTCTATGTCAGGATTACAATGCTATCCCTTCCAAAATTATCCAATGCTTCTATAGATTGAGATATAAAAGGACAGAATGAAAAACAAGAATGGATTGGAAACGAAGGGGATTCTGGGATCAGCTTTTGTTGCTGGCGTTTATGCATCAAAATAGACAATAGTATATTGGATTTCAGAGTTTCTTGCACTTCCAAAATATCATGGATAAGAGTTTTTCATAGCGATATGTATACACTATGCCTATTTTTAAATTATTGCTGATGTAAAATTACATTGAAACTTGTTGTGTCATGTGATCTTTGGATATTTTTCCTAGTTGATTAATTCAATATCATCCTGCTAAAGTACCTAAAAATCATATTTGTATTTTGTTGCCTATTTAACAATCAATTGAAACATGTTTCACTAAACCCATTTTGAGTGGGATGGGTAGGATTGAGTGTTTATTTTTCAATCAATTGATACCAAAATTTAACAGATACCAACAATTGTATTCACAAGATCAGTGCGCTTTATTTGCAATTTGTCTTTTAGTTATTACTTTGACATACATAAGAAAATTAGGACCGACAGACTGTCAACTCTCTAAAAGACTTGTAATATTTGATATGACTACATTTATATGCTAAATCTTTGCACCAAATCTTATTTTTCCAGTTCCTTATATGATGGAGTTATCCTACTCAAATGTTCTCGAAAGACCAGACAGACTGACTTTCTTTTAATAAACTCAAAATCTGTTAAAAATCTGCTATTTCTAGACCTTGCAAATTGCAAGCTACAGAAATTACACCCAGAAAGCTAAGGATTTTGTAAGCAAGACAGTAAAGAACAAGGGTTTAGTTCAGTTTAGGTATATTAACGACCTGTTTTAAAGTATAATTGGGGTTATTTTTGGACGGATCTCGTAATTTAGGTCAGGTGACAAGGGTGACACCTGAGCTAATACCACCTCTCCACACTACACCACACCCAACGGGAGGACATTTGGCTGGAAGGATTTACCCTGCACCAGATCCGTTTACACGACGGATATTCCGTGGAATCAGGCCACAAACCTCGAATCCTCCAGTTAAGAAGCCGAAACTTTATCACAAGGCCACCACGGCCCCAGTTGAGAACAAGAGAAATTAAGATAAAAAATTTATCATGCTGTGATAGTTCAGAATAAATATTTTTTCTTTTTTTATTAGATTTGTATTTTATTATTCCTTGTCATTTAAGTACCACGTGACTTTTTCTTCTCGTTTTTATCCACTTATAAATTAGTTGACTACGGCTCAGTTTCTCAGTAATAACTTTTTAAATTTGTAAAAATTAAAAACTAAGAATATTTTTTATGAAAGGATTTTAGTTTAAGCAACCAGTTAAACGACGCTTAAAAACTTTATTTTTTTAGAAAACTCAGAGAAAAAAACTAGAACAACTGACTATACAATTGAGGGCATTTTTGCACACTTCACACTTTCAAAATTGTTTTTAGACGACATATTTCATTGGATTTTTTGTTCATATGAATATTTATAAATAATATTTTTAGATTTTCTCTCCATTAAGAATTTTCATAATTTTCTTCATCTCAATAATCCAGAAACCCTTGCAAACAAATTATTCTCTAAAATTATCTCTACTTAATGCATTCCTTTTCTCTGTTTTATATCCACTTAAAATATGTCATTATTTTTATGGTTAAATAAATATTTTTAGGTAATACCTTTGTATATTTATATCTTTCAGATGGAGCACAAGTATTATTGGATGCATCTAAAGAGAGATTAGAATAAAGAATTAACACCATATTCATTTTTAAATAACAGGATATATTTTAGGGAAAAAGCTTCTTAACAGTGCTCTTATGTAGGAGACGATAAATATTCAAATTGTAATGAAAATCCAAACAGCCGAGACTTATAAAAAGCAATCGAGAAAGCAGTTATTTAGGAAAACTGAAATGTTAAGCTCTTAGAAGTACGACAAAAAATTTAACACTGTAAATTAATCCGGAAAATAGATATGAAGAAAAATGAAACATAGAAAGGCATTAAAAGGGATTAAAGTTGTCAGGAGAGAGAGGAAATAACTATTTCTCTGAAATTGAGAAGGGAATCAGCTGAATCAATTAAAATAAATTAGACAGAAAAATAATAAAACAAAGTAAAAGCGTACAAAAAAGAAAGGTGGCTAAATAATGTTCAGAAAGTATTATGATGCAAGATTTATGTAAAATAAGATTCAAAATAAAATAAGATTATGTAAAATAAGATTCAAAAATTATTTTTCTGAATATAGAATTCGAATTACTTTGGCTACTTTGCATCGGGAATTGGATATATATTGTTATGAAACTATATTTTTCCTTTCCTGCATAGCTAGTATCATACTAAAATACTGAATATGTGTTGGATCAATGATGCAAGGCTTGCCAACAATCATGGCGACATTTGGCGTCAAAAATGAAAAGAATCTTGGCGATATCTCTCTTAAGAATCGAGTTAAGTTTATTCTACAGAATTCAATACCTTTCGCTGTTGTAATAAAAGTAAATGGAAATAGATAAGCTGAGAGAAGTCAATAGTCCAGTCAATTTATTCTTTAGTATTGATATACAGTGAGTTTTCTCTGAGCTTTTTGTGTCATTGCGATCGCTTCATAATGACTTTATACCTCTGCGTTGATTTTTCCAAATCATGTTTTGTGTACGATTCGTTCATATTTTTTTTTCTAGTATTTTATATTTCATATACTATAAAATACCATTTTCTGTAATTATCTAGCTAGACCTTTCTGGTTAGATGGATTTTTCTATAAAAATATCAATTTAAAATCTGACCAAGAATATTTTTCAAGATCAGATACTTATCATTCGGGGTTTTAGGAAAATCTAAACGGAAAGCATTTTAACTCTTCATCTGCTGAATCAACTGATTCCAAACTATCTACTACTCTCAGATAATCAAAACAAGTGTGAAAATCAAAAATGAAAATGTAAATACTGGAAATATGGAAATGGAAATTTAAACACTGAACAGCTGTTTTCTGAAAAATGATAAAAAGTGCATCAGCAAAAAATTGGATTGCTATCAAGTGAATGAATTTTGATGCTGGATTAAATCTATATATGATGTTAAAGATGAAAGTTTAAATGCAAAGATTTAATGCATTTGTTCTTTTTATATTTTATCAATATTTTTAGTTTCTAGTAATCGTTGTATAGAGAAAGTATTGTAATCGTCAAATAGTTTATACATATCCGAGATTTTGACGAACTCCACATTTATGGTTTTATATCTGTCTGTCAGTTCAACTGTCTGTGACAAATATAGTTCAAAAATGCTTCTAGCCTGACTGGTAAAATTCGGTATATGGACTTGATATATGTTTGAGATCGGCCAGATTTGTAGATTTCTATCAAATATGAACGAAATTAATTCTTAGAAAGCCTCTATGGCTTTTCGAAGAAAAGGGAACTCGATAAATGCAAAACGTAAAGATTTATATAGATAATCTAGATGGTACATAGGTTTAGGTTAGGATGGTACATAGGTTAAGGGTTGATAGTGCATAGGTTTAGGTTAAGATGGCACATAAATTAGTGGTAGATAGTATATATGTTTAGGTTAGGATGTCACATAAGTTAATGACAGATAATACATAGATTAATGATAGATCGTGTATGGGTTTAAGTTAGGATAGTACATAGGTTATTGGTACAGTACATATATTTAGGTTAATGGTAAATAATGCATAGGTTTTGGTTAGGATGCTACATGGATTAAGGGTAAATAATGCATAGGTTTATGTTAGGATGCTACATAAGATAATGGTAGATAGTACATAGGCTTATGTTAGGATGGTACATAGGTCAATGGTAAATAATGCATTGGTTTAAGTTAGGATGGTACATAGGATAATGGTAGATAATGCATAGGTTTAGGTTATAATGGTACATAGATTAGTGATAGATAATACATAGATTTACCAACTAAAATATAGATTCTTATCAATTTTGAACTGAATCTATCAAATGGTTGAGACATAGTTCTGTATTAATTTGCATGAACAAAAGAGTACTAATTTTCTAATAGTACAATATGTGTATCAATCAGAAGACAAAAGAAAATGTTCACCAGGTAAACAAAAAATTATTTGTTAAGAAAATAGCAACGATATCTTGCTATCAAAGTAGCAATTTTGGTTACAAATTGATAAATGTGAAAAATCGTGCCTCGTTTCATTGGCGAAACAAATTTGTTAAAATAATGTTTTTAACAAGGAATAAATACAACTGATTCCTTTTTTACAATTTGAAACTAATTTATCATCAAAAATAGAATACTAGGAAATAATGTGTTTATTTCATCATTTTAATTTAAAATAAATAAAACTTCATAAACAAGACAATAATTTTTTAATTTTTTTTATCAGAAAGCTAATCTTATTTGAGCCATTTTCTCATTTCTAATAGATGTTAAATCATTTCTAATAGATATTAAATCTCTATAATAATAATAATGCAGGGGAACCTGAAATTATTATGCGTATACAAATGATTTTTGTCTTTTAAATAAATCATTACTTAGCCTTAATAACAAATATAACCTATCATGTGCCCATTTGGTTACATATTTTTAGTTCCATTTATAAGCTTCACATGACTGTTCCAAAGGGCAAAAAAATTGGTTCAAAAATTTTTTTAATTGATTTTTGGATAAATATTAGTAGAAAAGATCGATTTATGGAAATAGCTCAATTAGAAATAGAAATTAAACTGGAAACTTAAATACCAAGAGGGCTTCTGTATAAATAATTCTACCATTTAAAATGCTTCTAAAACATTTCTTTCTTTGTATTGTAAAAAATATATTTGTAAAACGTCACGGTCATTTTTATACCAGAACTGTTATAATCTGATTTGTATCACTGTGATTTTGTTTAATTCACAGCATTGGTAGTTTACACATTTCAATTATTTAGTTAAAATTTCATCAGAAAAATTAACAAAAAGTGTTTTTAAATAATTTTCCAAAACTATACGAATCTATTCAAAATAAATGTATTTTTTGGAATAATAGTAAAAGTTCAGGCATTTTAGAATTATATTTCGAATACTTTTTTTAAATGTAAGCACAAATTAGGCATTTCATAATACACAAAGATCTCAAAGGATTGCCCCAACATATTCCAAAATTATATATCTAGTAATCTTATAATATGATTTATATCATTGGGATATTGTTTAATTCACAATATTCGTAGTTTACACATTTTAATGGTTTTGTTAAAACTTTATCAGAAAAAACACCAATATAAAATAATTTTCCTAAATTATACAAAGGCATTCAAAACACGTGTTTTTTAAAATTAAAATAAAAAAATCATGCATTTTAGAATTAAATATACGAACATTCTATAATTTTAGCATAAACGAAGCTTTTCATAATACACACAAATCTTAAGTGATTGTTCCAATATATTTCAACATTAGTAACCTTATTCACAACATCCTCTAGTAACATCATTTCACTAAAAAAAAGATACTTTCCTTTCTACAGCGAGACCCTGGAATATATGTTTTCATTATAAATGAATGGGCTCGGCCTTGCCCATCACACAGTTGTGGAAGTTGAAGAAGGGAGGTGTGGTGCTAATGTCAATGTCATAAGGTCAGCCATTCACTTTTCTCTTGTATATCTTGGGTGGATCATGTTTTCTTTCTTACTTCTTTTTATGCGAGTAGCCGCGCATGGAAGAGGAAAGTATCGTGAAAGAAATTAAGTCTCGAGAAGAGGGGTAAGTGATACGCAAAAGGGTGTAGTTAATACGATGAAATATGAATTGAACCTCGTTTTGTCATTAGTGACATTAAAAATAAAAGCCTTTTTGTAAGCAGATATTTTCTTGAATAGAGAAAGGATTTTGGTTTAATAAATTTCGAACAAGTATACGTCGCAGCTTGATTATCTAAGTAAATAATTTTTACTCTAAAAATGTTTAATAAATTGAAATATGCTATCACAAATTTCCTGTTATCATGTGAGAATATTAATATTTTTAAAGTCTTGTTTGTCTTAATTAATTTAAGTCATTAACCAATTTAAATAGATCTGAAACAATCATATGACTACCAGAAGACGCATGCGTCGATGTATCGAGAATCGGGTATATAACGGACATTCGAGCCAAGTTGTAATTTTTTGTTGGTGATAAGTCACCAAATGTGACAACCATTACTATTTTCTAATAAATCTAAGAGCGGGAAAATGATGCCCCAAAAGTTCACTAATTTTCTGCCCGATTATTTTGTGGCTTCAAAAACCTCAAACCAATATAACATCATGCTCTTGCATAATAAAAACATTTTAACGACAAAAATATTTAATAACATTGTTTCAACTTAAATTTATTTCTTTCCTTAATTCAATTTCTATTTTTAAACGATTTTTTGGCGATAAATCGTCAAATATAACAGCTTCATGCATTACTTTCTAATACCCGTAAAAGCAAAAATGTGATTGCTTAAAAGCGATAAATCGCCAATTTGTTCCCCCGCATTTTAAGACTTCAAAAACCTAAACCTTAAATAACATCATGTTCTCAAATGTTAATAATATTTTGGTTCACACAGAAAAAATATTTTATGATAAAGATAGGAATCATGTTTATTTCTTTTATTCCAAGTTGAAACAAGATATTATAAAATACAAATGAAGTTATTTAAATATTTTTGTTATTTTGATCATCATGGCAATAACTTATTTATTAATGGGTCAAATTGGAAACAATTTATCGATGAATAAGTCTTGAAAACTAAAGTTTGAAATTAGTCGTACATTTTGAAGATAAAAAAAGAATGCAGCGACCGTAAGATAATAAAAAATAATACAGAAGAATAACAGTAACATTTTTATTTGGCGAATCAATTTGTAAATTGAAAGCCTCTTCTGTGATTAACTTACTAAATTTACATATTGATTGAAAAAGCACGGATTAATTTTCATTTATCTGGTATATCAAGCGTGTTACGCAATTCAAAAAGTTTACGAAAAGGTATACAATTCTAAACTTAAAGCAATATATATTTGTAATGTTTAGATTTGGGTGATTTGTGGCATAGAGATTGTAATACTTTGTATATTTTGCAGACATCTATTAATTATTGAAAATACTATTTGTAGTTTAGTACTGATACTGACTGTAGAAAAATATTGATACATACTGATTTTAAGAATTTTTTTTTTACAATCTTAAATAATGAATTGTAGAAGGCATCAATTGGCAAAGCTATTTCTGTAGACAATATGATTTTAAACTTCACATTTTTTTGACGGAGATTTAAATTTTTGTGTGTAACTTTTTATCTATACCTTTGTTAATAAATAATGTTAATTTATTTTTCAATTGCTACTATTTGTTCAGCCTCTCCCTATATATATCTTGTTCGAATTTTCAATCGTTGATAAAATACATTTATTTAGCCACACAAGTTGAAATCCATTTTTTAAACTTTTAGAGGATGGCACTTGATGCCAATACAGTTTTTTCAAATATTAATTCACTCATTAAATTTAATTAATTTTTAATACACTAAATAGAGTTTTAGCAGTTTGTAATGAAAATTGAAACCAACAGACAGCGGCCAAATTGGTAAAATGTAAAGATTTCAGCATTTTTCACGTGAAGGTGAAGAATGCGAGTTCAATTCTTACGAAAAGCAGTAATTTTTGGATAAATTAAATTAATTGTAATTATTTAATAAAAAGTAATCAAAATAAAAAAATCTTTGTTGACCGAAGTAGGAATTCATGATATATATTTTTTAATATTACTTGTTTACTAACGGTTGACAAATTATTTTTAGAACATTGTAAAAAAAAACGATGGAATTGTTGCCATGCTGAATTATTTTCACTTCTTGTTTTACCCCCTTATTTAAATCTAAAATTTAAAATATATACAAATTAAAAAAGATCGATTGTAGAATTCTATTAAAATTAGTGAAGATCTTTGAATGTTTCTATAATAATCAACATTTGAATTCAAATAAGCGAAGGATTTAACAGAAAGAAATCTAATTCCATTTAAAATGAAATTTATATTTGCAAAAGACAGCATTAACCATACAAGTTTTACCAAACAAGTCACATTGGTAATATTACATATCTAGATACATATATCTTACACTGAGAAATTTCGTTTTCAGTCATGTGTTGAAATAGCTATAAACATCTATCTTTCTAAACTATTTTTATATTCAAAAAGACGTTATATTCGGAGAATCGTTCTCTGAGGAACACCTATTTTGATGGAAGCCATCTTTTCAGGAAATCTCATAAAGGTGTGGAAGGAAACTTTTCAACTATCAGAAAAAGAGAAGAAAAAAAAAATATGAAGCAGTAAAACTCAAACGCGATCAGACAGTCTCTCTTGAATCCGTTTCGGTTTCTAAATCCTTTTTGGCATGTCGTAAAGCCAGTGGCGTGAGCAAGTCAGACCTTTCCCTATGAATTTTGCACTGGCAGTCTGGACTTCTTTTGAATATGTTATGATGCGTGCAAAAGATAGTTTACTTGCAAATTCAAAGTCACTCCATATGGGCAACAATTTTATACTATTCATAATGCGATGTTTTGGGGTGGGAAAACGTGCCCTTTCGAACGTAAGAACGTGATGTGAATCGAAAATGCATGTTAATCGTGGTCTTAAAATAAGTACATATTTACATCCATTTCGTCGTCAGCGACGCATTGCGACGTAATTAGAATGGGTGCAGTTTACCTGGCATTTTCGAGCTTTGATTACTGCTGTATCTGGATAATATAATTAGAGGGTAGCGTTTGAGTTCAAATTTCCAATGCATAAATGTCTTTTGCTTTAAATACAGCGACTAATCTTGGGATCCCTCAGTTTTGCTACAGTAAGGATTAGAGTAATCATATTTCATGATCTCAAGCAAAGTGGTTTCGTTTATTTGTTTATAGGTTTTTGTATCAAATTTATATTGTAATTTTAAAAAAAGAATCTGAAAATTTTACATTTATATCTAAAAATGATAAAAGCACAAATGAATGCACCAATTATGTTTGTGTATTCATGCATGGGTCAGTTGGTGTAAAGCATTTCAGATTTTAATTTACTTTTACTAAATATTGTGTATATTTACTTTAGAACATGGAGAAATTAATTCATATTATCGTATGGATGAGTATATAATTTATGATGAATTTAGAGAATAGGAATATATATTTATATTATCATAAGGTGAATATACATTTAAATTGAGTATAAAAATGATTATATATGCATTTAAAAAGTGTAAATATCATTCGCATTATCATAAGGTGAATATGTATTTCGATTGAATACATAAATGATTATATATGTATTTAGAATGAGGAAATACCCATTCATATTATCATAAGTTGAATATTCACTAAAAGAATATTCATTAATACATGAATGATTATATATGTATTTAGAATGAGGAAATACCCATTCATATTATCATAAGTTGAATATTCAATAAGAGAATATTCATTAATACACTAGCCGCCTTTGGCGACCAGTCGGTTCGCCAGTATTAATCCTCGCAAAAATTTTCACATAATATTTTATGTAGCTGTGTCTCATAACAGATTTTTCACCAAAATATATTTAAACCAAACAAATTTTGATAATCAAATAATTCATTTATAGTATTATTTATTATTATTTTCTTCAAATGATCTGTTCACTGTACTACTCATCTTTCTCTTTCTATCCGAGCAATAATTGTCCCGGAATTGATATTTTACTTAAATGGTGGAGAGAAAGGTCTAAAATCCTACGTTTTTAAATAATAGTGAGATTCAAATTTTATTAAATGTAAACACATTAAACAAATAAAGACACAATTGGTTTTCAAGAGATGCGAAAGTTTAAAAACAGCGTGGAAAATGCCGCGCACAGAGGAAATAATATTGAAACACACACATCCTTCTTTTCTTTTCTTTTCTTCTTTTTTTTTCTATCCTTTTTTTTCTTCACTAATTTTGTTTCTACAAACCCACCCTATTTTCACTTTGTTATTCTTTTTTTTCTTTCCTGCCCAAATTTTATTTCGAACAGGCATAGATTAAATATTCATACAGACTAATAATAAAAGCAGCTATTTTCTTTCTTTTTTAAACATCCCGTTATCTATGAATGAAAACCAACTGCCTTTGCGTATTTCTTTCCAAACAAATCATAATTTATTACTTCCTGCTATCTCACTCAGTTGGTGTGGGGGATGGAAATGAAAATTTTTGGCGAGAAAATAAGAAAAGTGTCGTTTTAACTATTTTCCTAACAGTTTTTTTCATTTTTTTCTCTCCATAAGAACCATCCTCGTGTCTTAACGAAAATATTTAAAAAAAAGTTAGCCGAATCGGTCGAGCCGTTCTCTAGTTTTGCGCTTAGCAACGCATTTCGAGAACCATTTTTATTAATATAGATGAATGATTATATAGTATCTATTTAGAATGAGGAAATACCCATTAATATTATCATAAGTTGAATATTCAATAAGAGATTTCATTAATACATGAATGATTATATATGTATTTAGAATATGTAAATAGCATTCATATTATCATATAGTAGATAATATGAATGATTATATATGTATTTAGAATGTGGAAATTTTTCAAATTTAATTGTTAAAAACGCCGACATAATGGTTATGAGATGTAGTTTAATTTTTCCAAGGAATTCGACTGAAAACAATTATGTATATTTATTTTTGATAGCAATAGACAAATCTTTGCATTAGGTGAATAATTTTCCATCTAATTATCTTTCGGAGTGCAAAGGGTTAAACTGCAATAGTTAGAGAGACAGATATCACAAGAATGGATTGCGCTTAAAAATTGAAAGCAATCTGAAAATGTTGACATATTTCCATGTATTAAATTTCATACACCTAACTTAAAGTTTGTTTTTGAATTATCTTGTTCAGATAAACAAAACATCTGTTTTTCAAATTCAGAGAAGTCAGAAAGTGTAGATTTTCTGCGAAAATTTTTGTGCGGAGTTTTAAAAAATTACAATAAATCCTCTATAATTCGTATAGAAAATACAAAATTTGTTTATCAAGCTAAAAGCTTCTGGACTTTGTCATCAAGAATATTAATGTCCGAGGTTTCTAAAATGTCGTATGAATGAATACTCACTTTGGAATGTTGATCTGGAAAAGCAACTGTTCAGTTCTTACGTTCCCACTGTTTATTTAAATATCGCCTTTTCTTCTGATAAGGTTATTGTTGATTTATTCAAGCAATGTCATTTTGGATGTTTCGATTAAATGTTTACTTTCTCGTTTGCGTAGTTTAGAGAAAGAGTCATCGTCAAACAATTCAAAATCGAGAATTTTAGACGAATCTCTAGGTTTTAAACCTTTTTGAATTCGGGGAAAAAACCTTTTCGGAAAACGTCTGTCTGTCTGACTGTGACAAAGATAACTCAAAAATGGTTTCAACTAGATAAATGAAATCTGGTATACGGTATTTACACCAAATTTTTAGGTAACTATCAAATTTTTTGCGAAATCTGTTCAAAGAATGTCCGTCTGTCTAGCTTTTTGAATGTAATTTGAACACGATAATTATAAAGCGAAGAGATCTAAATAGGTAAGATTGGGATACATATTTAATAAAATTCAAAATTTGAGCCCAAACGAAAGATGGGTTAGTTGTCTGTCGGTCTGTAATTTATGTATATAATCGTGATAATTCAAAAACTTTGTGACAAATGTATCCGATTAGATAGGCAAAATAATTTATAATTTATGCGCAGTTTTGTGTCATATTTTTGTTTCAATGTATCAAGGAAAATTGCCAAATATAAATTTGGACACTATTAACGACATAATAGGAATTAATCGCCCAAAAATTCGCCAAGACGGACCACACGAAAAATTTATATTTAGTAACTACTGTACAATATTGTCATACAAAACGTTCACTTCCTTGGCAAGTTTATTAGAAATCACGCGAGAAAGTTTTGAGGAAACCTCTATCATCGATGCTAACTATGTTTCACATTTTCTTGTGGAATAAAACATGATTATTATTTAACGAATTTATTGGGCGTATAATGAAATAAGTCGAATTTTCCGAAACAATACCCTTTAAAGATTTGTTGTTGTTGTTACTAATCGCACTTGCTATGGGCAAGCTTGCAGACGGTCTTCAGCAATTTTAAGCCTAATGAGCACCTCTTGTTTTTGAAATAGTACCAACTAGGGCCAAGAATAGGACTTATATACAGACTCCTCACATTCGCGTGCACAGCTCCTTTTCACAGGGGGGGGGGCATTCATATACCTCACAGATAGTAGAAGAAGGACAACCATACCCTAAACGGGATTCGAATCCCGGACATCCAGATTACGAGGAAGAAACGCTACCTCTGTGGCAGGATGGCGGCACTTTTCAAAAATCTAACGGAAGCAGACTCGCCTTCTTTGGTTATAAAAGGCAAGCAATATAAAAGATCATAAAACTGTTCGATGCATGAACCCCCCCTTTCTGTATTTGTTTTGTTAAAAAAATTTCTTTTGAAAGTGAATAAAGCGAATTCAAAGATGATTAAGCAAAAATGTAAATTTTTCTAACATATGGGACAAAAAGCGGTTTTGAGAAAATAAACAGACAAAAAAACTAAATGTAAACTAAATACAGTAAATTAGCATATAATCAAAATAGAAACATCCATCAAAATAATTAATAAAAGCTATGCATTTTTAGTGAATTAGACTTAAATTTTATAGCTTTCATGTTGTATATTCAAAAAAATCCTTCAAAATATTCACAGTTTATCAGTGAAATATGAAATTTGTGACACTTGCTATAACTTACCATAGATAAAAAAAACGAATAAAGAGTTGAAGGAAAAAAAAGAATAAACATAGAGGAAGAGAAAAAGTAAGGACAAATTTTAGATTCGGAAAAAAAAAGGAAACAAAACCTGAAGCTATGTTTTCTTTAAACTATCCGACAGATGGTAAAAATTTATGAATTCAGAAATTATAGTGTTTAGAAAACGTGAAATTACTAGATATATATATATAGAAAATAATAAAATGTTCTAATCATTAATATGTCTTTCCTCATACGCATAAGAAGGAAAGAGCTTTTTTCAAACCGCGTATCAAATACGAAAATAGATGAAACACCTTCATCAAAAGGCAATCATTTTTAAATTATCTCAACATTAGGATAAACATAAGTGTTCCAGATATATCTTCAGAATTTTTTCCCGTTTTAGAGGTCGAATAAAATATATGAAAGAAGTACTTTTTACATTTTTTTCGGAGTATAAATTACCAGAATTTATGTAGAAAAAAAGTTAGAAAAATTTTAGCATGTATGCTGAAAGACCTTTTAAAAGTTTGCATTAAAGCTATTTTATGAGGAAAAAATATTCTTTCGTTTGTGAAAACATCTTTTTTCCTAACTTTTCTCGCAGGAAATCGAATAGAAAAGCACTAAAACCCGTGAGTCACTTCTTAATTTAATATTTTCAGTTATTCTAGATGAAATATTTGTTTGCAAAAGTTTCGCGAAGTGTTAGTCAATTTATCTTGATTAAAAGCTGATAATTCGCATCTGTGCTTCAGAAAACTGAAAGGTAAATGACTTTCTTCAAACAAATTGACTTTCGCTGATAAGCGTTTTATGTATACTTCGGAAAACTTTCTTAATGAAGAGAGAATATTAAATAATGAATATTAATATTTTCCAGAAAGAGTAAACTGTTTGAGGAATAAATCTACCATCGTATAATTTACTTCTCTAAATTTGAGGAATAAATTATAATTTGAATGACTAACAAATAATTAAGATGTTGTCGTTTCTTTAGTAAAATTATTTACCGATTAATAAATTTTTTTGGTAAATTTTATTACCGAATGTTAATTGTATATGTCTAAAATAATAATAAGAATTTTGGGAATTATCTATTATTATTTGTTTGAATTAAAATTCCGCTACAAGACAATTATTTTGAAGTAGATGTTGTAGTTTAGTACAGTGATGAGGTTTTGACGACAAGAATGCTATAGTTGGCATCATATTTTCCAAATATTTTTGTGATGTCTTGCTTTTTGACCAATGAAGGTATATTTAGTGTAAACATTTGATATAAAAATAAACTCTTTACGACGGTAATTTCTTAGGTATATTGAATTCTTTTAGGTTAACCCCAGGTTTGAGATGACATGAAGGCTATATTTGGAGATACCTTGCAATTTTGATTCCTTTTCAAGGCATTCCAGCCATGTTAACATAAAAATGTTTGATTCAAGACAGCAATTTTAAAACGCATTGGAACTACATAGCTCATAATTTCTAATAGAATGAGATCTATAGACTATGGTTATTTGATTCTACAGAAATGATTCTATCATCAGCCTAACTTTATCTTACCATTAAGTTAGCGCTTACTTTTAGGTAGATTCCTATAGGAAAACTACGATTGCAATGGTTTTCATGCCATGACTTTGGGAAAAAAATTCAGTTCTACATCGATCCTGGTCTCTAGAACCCTAAACCACTGTTTGTTCAAAAGTTTATTTTATCTATACTACTTTTATAAATGTGATAATTTGGATGGGTAGACGATGTTAGTCAATCACGGTAGAGCAGATGAACCAAATTGGATGAAATTTGGCCCATAGATTATATTCCAGAATAGAACATAGGTTACTATTTGTTCCTATTAATTGAGTGGTTAATTTTTTATTATTGAAAACTCACTTTCCCACCTAAAATCCTCATTTTCCCCACATCCAAATGAGAATGACTTCACTTTGTTTTTTCCCGCTCATTAATGAGGTTAGGCTTAACAGGTTTTCGACCAATTATTTCAAACGAATCTATTTATTTTCTATGTTATCTTGGGAACATGGTTACTGGAATAGTTTTGTTATCTGGGTTTTATAATTTTGTTTTGTTATCTGTTTATCAGGCTTAGAAAATGTTGTTAGAAATCTAAAGTTCTCGGACAAATTCGTAAAAGGCTGATCTAGTTTAAAATGAGTGGAAATAGTGAACAGGTTGAAATTTTTGTTTCATTATAACTTTTGTAACATTGAAGGCAGAAAAATAAATTGAATTAGCGAAATTAATTCTTCATTAAGGCAAACAACTTATGTATTTAAAGCTTTTCGAAATGCAACATTTTAGAAGTAAGGGCGTGAAAGTTATCAAAATTTATGTTGCCAAAAAGAAATTCAGACGTAAAGGAATTTACCTTTGCCTTTCAGCTTGCCGAGAGGATTTTTTTTTATAATAAAGTGAGGTATCAGAAAAATTTATGCTACAGCAATTCCGTTGTTGCTGTCAAATATTTTTTTAAAAAAATATTTGTTTACGTTTATCTCAGAATTTATTTACTTTTAATTCACATGAAATTTATTCTTTTTTTATGGAATTAAAATAGCAAAACAGGAAGTTGAAAATATGATATATTATTTAAAATAATTTAAAATTCTGTATACTTGTGTTTTAGATTTGATTTTTAAGGTTTAAAATAAGTTAATTTTTCAAGATTTCTTTAAGCCTTTATCTACCGACGGCACTTTAAAGTTTAAATACGACTGATATTTTCACAATGACTATTTTCTGTAATAGTAATTAAAAGAACACGAAGGACATATTTCCAATATAGAGCAGTAGATATCAACTAATTAATAACATTAAAACTCTTTCATTAATAATTTATTAAATTAAATTATTTTAATTAATTAAAAACGTTTTTTTCTTCTTCTCCCTATGTTTTCTTTTTTTTTACCGAAACTTAACTAGTTCAAAAATCGATATCAAAAACCTGATGGTAAAATAAAACGGTAGAGAAAAGAGTTAAAGAGATATTTTTAAGCTCTATTATATTAAAGAAATCTTTTAGACATAATTTTTTCCACAATTTTACTATTTAATAAACAATACGTAAAAAAAATATGAAGAAATTCCTTTAACTGATTTGATCAAGAGATCTGTGTTTCAAAATACATAATAAATGCGATTTCGTTAAAAAAAATCATTGTGTGCATACTCTGAATTCCCTTTTCCCCATTTGAATTCCATCAATACCGTCCAAGAATGCAATAACGCATGTCATTGCTCGTGTTATCACCCATTGACCTTCATGAAGGAACGAAATGCCTATCAGCGTGAGAGACAACGGTGATTAACGGACGATAGAAAATGAGGATGAATTCAAAGGGCCAGTCTTGGGGAATTCTTGCCCTAATGCACTGATCTTAGGCATTTCTTAATATGCTGATCTCTGGTGATAGATGAAAACAGCTTGCCGTTGTTGTTTTTTTCTTTTGGGTGGGATAAAGGCGGTTGCAGAGAGAGAGAGAATCCAGAATCCGTTCTACGGAAGTGTGAGCATTATTTTGGTGCGTTTGTAAGAGATTTAATACTTCTTGGGATATAGATTTTTCTTTGCTTCCGATCAGCTCTATATACCACCAAGGCATAATGAGAATCAATGGGAACTTAATGATAAAGATTAATTACTCTTCATTATCATAATTTCTAAATTTGCATCATTATATATATTTGAACATCGATTTTATCTTACTACTATTATAAATGTGAAAGTTTGGATGGATGGATGGATGATGTTAGTCAATCCCACCAGAACGGCCAGAGGAAATTAGATGAAATTTAGCACAGAGATAGATTAGAGTCTACAGAAGAACATAGGCTAATTTTTATTCCGGTTAATTGAGTGGTTTATTTTTTATTAATTAAAAACTAACTTTTCCTGCAAAAATAAAAAAAATCTGAAAACATCTGCCTGAGCTTTTTGAATCGTTTGTTTTTATTTTTCTGTTTCCGTTTTCCATTTTAATATTATCTTACTATTCTAATGGAATTCTTTGTGATTAATTGTTCTTTTCGAGGATTTCCTGGCAGAAAGACGTTTTCATCACTGAAAAGTTCTGCTGTGGTTTTTTAATTCTTAAATCGTTTCGTGCTTATAAAAAATAGTTGAACCGAGTAAGTATATTTATTCCTTCTTATTTCTTTTTAAAAAAAGCATCACTCTGTAGTAGTGAAGCTATTAAGAACAAATGTATTTATTTTTTCCTTACGCTGTTCATGCTATTCCCAGAATTCTTACATTTAATGAGCTAGCGAAATTACTAGATTTCCTCTCCAGTTCTATGTTCCGCTACACATCAAAATTTCCATGGATACAAAGTCGCGGGTTAAAGCTAGTTTTAAATATCTTTAAGGAATTATTAACATCCAGATTTAATCCAAACTATTATCGAAAAATATGAGGAATTTCGATTGGAGAATGATCTTTGTACTGTTATTTCTTAATCTTCTACTAGGAACAGATCTCACTTACTTATCACAATTTCTAATTTGTCTAACTACATATGTTTGAACTTTCGATTTTATTTTAAATACCTTTGTGTCATTATTAGCATCCATATTTTATTCAAAATATTATTGAAAAGGAGGAGAAATTTCGATTGAAGAATGTACTTTGCTCTGTGAGATTTTATCTTCTACTCAACACAGATATCACTCTAATCTCTATTAAGACATGCTATTTGTATTTTATTTCCCCGATATTCCCGACATTCAAATACACTACAGCATCGTGAAGGTGTCGTAATGTCGTTGTTGTTTTCATTTTGGATAAGACAAAGTAGAACTCCAATATTTAAGAAAAAATAAGGTTTAGCAAATCACTGAAGGAGAGAAAAAGCGCTTGCACAAAAAAAAAAATGACAAACATAATTCAGGAACATGAATGAATTATATCTTTATGGGATTTTGCTAACCAGAAAAGAAAATATTTCAAGATATTCAAAATGTGATATGTTTTCATTGTAAATAGGCATTAATTTGATTTGACTTGATTTGTGCAATAGGGATTAATTTGAATCTAAATTTCATGTTTAACTTAAACTTTAGATTCAAATTACAGACAGAACTTCATTAAAACCAAGCGCAAGAAATAGGTTGAAAAATTATTGAGACAGATGACTCCCCATAAACTTGCAATCCCTTATTATTATTTTTTTGTCTCAGAAGCCTTTGTTTAAAGTTATTCAGCATTAACATGTACTTGTTAGTTAAATGTTTTTGTTAGTAAAATTTGTTATTAAAATAATTAGCATACATGTAAAAGGTTTTTAGAAATGTCATCGATATTAATCTTATGCATGCTATTACAATAGTTTCTATATCTAAATTGCCAACATTACACTGTTGGAATCAAATGCAGACTTGCCACATCAGTTACCGAGTGAATATTATCTGGAGAAATGCGCCGTCTCGAGTTAACATATCGAAGCAATTGTGTCGGACAGCAGTAATCACCCACCGTGTGATTCCTTAACTGCTTCAGTGGAGAAACCGAGAGCTCCCTTAATGTACAATTTCAATTGCAACTTTATCCTTAAGTGCTGTACGAGAATATTTATACACGCATTCCTATATTTATAGTGGCTAATGGCTCACTTTATCTCTAAAATTTATAATCTGTTGGTATTTTAATGTAAAGGAATAACGGCAAATAAATAACACTATATGCAAAATTTTGAATGAGTGGCTACATACACTATTAAGATTCATACATACGCTATTCACACTATTCATGTAAAAGTGAAAGAATCTATTATAATACTCTAATCAGTGTTTAAAAAGCATTTTGGCATATTTTTAATATTGTATGAATGTAAGTTTTTTCCCTTGTTTTTTCTTTTATTATAATTTGATTCCCTTAGCATATTATTTCCTACGCTTTTAAATTTTGCAATTTAATTTTTATTTCTTTGCATTTGATTTTTTATAAAAAAAAGTTCGAACTCTTTAGCATAGTTTTAGAATTTTATTTCAATATTTTTTTATTATTTTCCATATTTTTAGTTCTTTATTATATTCTATAGTTATTTATTAAGATAACACAGAATATTGAAATTATTTTTTCAAATTCTCCAATAATTGCCAAGGGAATAAAATTAAAATTCCATTAATTAATAGTTTATTCAGTTCTGAAGACATTAAAATATCGTTAATAGATAGAAACTATATAAGTTCTCAGAATTTTTTTGACTTCTTAACATTAAGGAAGTGAATTTTTCACTACTTCATCTTATCAAACATGAAAAAAAATTAATAAACACATATAAAAATATACCATTACAAATGCATAATATTATATACCTGTTTTCTTAGTTCTTTAGTAAGGAAGAGATATTTACAAATATGTATAACGGATACTGATTCATTAGTCCCTGACTTTAAAGTTTATTTATCGATGAATTTGGCGACAAAAAAATTTAATGTTAAATTTGCGAAAATGTTGAAATTTTTATTAGGATTTGAATTCAATCTTATTAAATATTCTCGTTGCCTTATAAAAGGAACTATAAATGCTGATGCGCATATGCAACCGAAATAATTTTATTGAATAAAATCTATTTTTCACTTCCACATTCTCTCTGCTCCTTTGTGTTGTTGCAATTGTTTATAAGTGTCTTGATGCTTATGTGAATTTGATTGTTACAAGTGCTATTTTATGCAATTTTTTGTTACCTATGTGTATGTTCTCTGCGCAGAAAAAAGTATCGTTACTTTGTTATTGATCCAGAAGATATTCCCAGCATATATTCACTGAAATGATTGATTTTCAGCAGCTATGCTGTTCAATATCCTACATACACGCCTTTGCATTTTTGATAAATATAGTAAAGCGAATTAACTAAAGCTGCAATAGATAGTGTGAATCAATCTGGCATGAAATCTTACCACCTAAACGCATTTGCTTTATACATTCTTCTCGGAAATCAAAAGAATGGATATTATCTCAGAGCTCTTATTGTCCGTTTTATCTTCAATCAGGATTTCACATTTTGTTTCAGTTACAAAAACTACATCACAACAGTTGAAATCAAGATAGGATAAATCCATCCTATCTTGCCCTGATTTAGAAAAAGATGTTTGCATTCACGTTAAATCTCAGTAATTATTTTGATAAGTAGCATTTCGTAGGAGTATTGTTAAAAATATATAATATTGCCACGAGAGGACCAACGCCGCGAAAATGCGCTTAAGGAGAAACCGATTGGAGACGTTTGTCGAGGAGTTTCGCACTAGCCGGGTTGGTTTGGCGAAAGGAATAGTCAGGTAGCCGCTGGATATTTCGTGAAGCTAACATATTTCGTGTTTAGAGCGCGCGCTCTCTTGGCTATATAAGGGACGAAATGCCGTAGTTTCGGTAGTTAGTTACAGTTAGTTCCTCTCGGAATAGTGTTTGTAGCTAGCTGAATATTTTTCTCGCTTGATATTAGTGAGCTGTGTTTACGCTTGCTGTTAACGTTGTATTATTGAGCTCGCTGTGATTTACTGCTTGGTGCGCTATACGATATCTGTTTTGCAAACTGTGTTTATTGTGCGTAAAGCTTGTATTGAAGCTGTTAGTGACTGTTAACTGCTGGACTGATTTTATCCGAAGTTTTTATTTCTCAAGTCATCCTGTAAATAGCTGAAAATAAATTTGTTTGTGCTGTCCTCAAGTAAAGTCCATTCAATTGAACCCGCCACGCTAAAAACGTAACAATATTGTTTCCCTATACTACTAGTTTTTTAATAAGAAAAAGAGATTTGCAGATAAGCATAGCGGAGGCTGAAAAAATGCTAAGTCAATTATATCAAGTCTTGGCGCCGATTTGTTAATGAATTTATCAGCTTTGGCGCAAAAAATAAATGATTAAATGTAATGGCATCTTTATTAGAATTCGAGTTCTAGCGTTTGTTTTAGAGTAGTTGTTACCCGATCACAGGAAATACAAATGCTGAATGGTACAGACAACCGAAGTAATCATGTCAGGTTAAATCTTCCTATTTTCCGTTTTTATGTTCAATCAAGACTTTACAAATTTTTCAACTAAAAATAAATACTTAAAAATAGTTGGGATCCAGACAGGGTGGAGCTGTACTGATTTGGGAAAAGATGCTCGTATTCACATTAGTAAAGTTCCCAAGTCAGATTGTTTGTCGTGTGTGGCAACAGTAGGAAAAAAGTATAACGAGAAGCAGCTGGGGCAACTCAACTCAAAAAAGAAAAAGAAAAAGGAGGAGAGAAGGCAGACATGTTGGTTGGAGGACGGGAAAAAGATGTATTTGGTAGAAAAGGGGATGTGAATGTCCAATTGAGTAGTGGAAAGTTGTGATTGTATATAGTTTTATTTCGTCTTATTAATTTGTGTTTAATGTGCCGTGCTGCTGTAGCAAAATGAATAAAGTAGCAGCTGAAAAATCTTGGAGTGATCACTGAAGTCTCTCACCGATGAGATGCGATTTATTTTGATATAAAACCCCTGTTTTTTGGACAAGTTTTGCTACATTATATCGTAGTAGCTGTTAAAATTTATATTTACCAAGTGGTTATGAATAAAAGACAATAAATTAGTACATAGCTATATATGTGATAAGAATGATGATTGAACATGTATTTTTGAAACAATATATATCGGCAAGAAAACTAATAAACCTCATATAAATCCTTTCTAGCATGTAGCAACGGAAATTATGCATAACCACACAACGGAATTCATATTGGATCATAAATACTGAAACGGTGGGAATCGCTGCTTTATTAACGAAGTCCTTTACCTTCCGCATTATTAGAACCATAAGCATGTGAAGCTTATATGTTGGAACTAA
The DNA here is from genome assembly GCA_026289955.1 of Argiope argentata. NCBI lineage: Eukaryota > Metazoa > Arthropoda > Arachnida > Araneae > Araneidae > Argiope > Argiope argentata. Next base: position 1,017,432 of record JAOUZG010028580.1, read on the forward strand.
ACAATAGTTTCCACTACTTTGGGTACTTTATGGAGCAGAGGAATGCTTCGTTGCGAATGCCATATAATAAACTTGATGCGAAAATATGAACATAATAAACCAACAGTACCTTCATGAATGCAATCTTAGAAAAGAAATATTGGGTTGTAGAGCGTGAAATAATTGATTTCCGATTTATAAGCAGAGGACAAAGAAGAAACAAAAACATGGTGAAACAAATCTTGTGTTCTTGAGAATATTTGCACATAAAATGCATTTTTCTTTTCTACTGTATAGCTTACACGAAACTTAAGTGCTTGTAGTTAAAATCAAAAGAGAATTCCGCATTTTCAAAGTGTTTAATTGAAGAAATTTTATTTTTATTGACTTTCGAATCAAGGTGTTATTTTACGCCCCCCTGTAATGCCTTGAACTTATTGTTTCAAATAATAGATTTCATAAACCTTATTTTTTCATAACAAATAAAAAATAGTCTAAAAATGCATTTTATAGTGGAATGGTTCAGGAAAAATATCAGGTATTATCCCAAATTTGCGTTTCGAAGAAACTATTACGACTTCCCTTGTGAGACACAAATATTGTACAATATTGATCAATATTCGCAGTATTGTTAAATATCATATAATATCGCGCATTATTGTACAATATTATGCTACAGGATGTGCTGTCTGGGTTATGTGTTGCACTGATTATTTCATTCGAAATCACAGTTAATATTCGAAAAAGAATTTGCATCATATTTTCGAAGATGACCTTCGACACTGTTTCCAGTCACGTTAATTCATTTGTGAATCCTAAACAACGTTTTAAGAATAATGACATCTATCATCTGAATGCATAGTAGACCAACATCTGTCTTATCTTGTGCTGTGACATCCTGTCTGTCTTTTTCCTGAAAGTAACGATAAGAAGTGTGCCGCAAATTAGGATTTGTTTGTCTATACTGAAACAATCTACCAATAACTATGAAAAGTGTGCATTTTGCCTTTTAATTCACTTTCCTTTCAAATTTATTTGTATACATGAATACCAATGATGGGCTATTTTGCTCAGTCTCAACCGCAGTTATAACAATAGTATATATCCAGCATCCTGACACAGGGGGTAGCGCGTCTTCCCCGAGAGCTGGGCATTCCGAGTTCGAGTCCCGGTTCGGGCATTATTGTTCTTCTGTGTTCTGTCTGTAAGGTGTATGAATGCGCCCCCCCTGTAAAAAGGGGTTGTGCAAGCGACTGTGGTGACTGTGTTGCTAAGTCGTACTCTTGGCCCCAGTTGGCGCTATTTCAAAACAAGAGATGCTGAATCGGCTTAAAACTCGATGATGCCTCTGAGAAGCTTGTCCATGGTAAGTGCCATTAATAAACAATAGCAATAGTATAGTATGGCATTAAAAAAACACAAACATTGGAAATGAGATGATAACAAAGAGAAGAAAATACCGGACAAAGATAATATGTAATCACATAGAAAATACAATTGTAGTAAATGATATGGATTTTGCAAAAACTAAAAAGGCACTGAAAAAAAGTACACCTGTAAAAGTGTTTTATAAAGGCAATTTGAAATGGAGCCATTTTGTTGATTTTTTATATGGAGAAATGTATTTAATATAGATGCGATCAAATAGAAATTGACAACACAGCAGCAGATATGAATACATATTAACATACCATATATGAACAACTACTTGAAAGAATCAATGTGCATGAAATAATTCATACGAATGAACCTGATATGAATGGAGAAAGTATTAACCAGATATGTATGAATCAAATATGAACCACATATGAAAGAACCAAAGAAAAATACATAAAATGATTTCAAGTAAATTTCATTATCCCATTGTTCATAAAGTAAATTCTATCAAATTAAATTCTATAAAAAGAACCAACAAAAATCGCAACGTTGACATATCACAGTTGATTTACGTTTATGTGTGTTTAATGGAATACTATAGAAATTGCAGCTACTAAGAAAAATCAATCGTTTTATCTTTATTATTTTGTATATCGAAATCAATAAACGTGTTGTCGCAAGTATTGATTACGTATTACAACATGTCATAACCACGTGTCAGACTTACGCAGGATGACATCTAAGATTTTACTGTTCATTATATATTTATTCCATTACTTTTTTTCATTAAATAAGCAATGGATTCATGAATTAAATAAAAGGACACGACTAAAGTTTATCATCGAGAATGATATGATATTACTACACTGAACAGAACAAATTAAAATACCACACGTTCAGTCAAATATATATTATTAACCATAAAATTTTACCATAATGTCGATGCAAATCACTTGCTAAAACCATAAATATATTCTATTCTGGGCACCGAAATAAACCCACTATTCCAAAACAATTATCCAGAAATACTCTCCGTTCCTCCGTCACATCCGGGCAAACACCTGTGTGACAAGCGGAATGGACCTTCCGTCCCCTTCAGACGAATCATGAGAGGAATTGATCGAAGAGATCTTTGCTTTTCACAATAAAGCCACGTTAGTTATTCTGGTAACATCTTGCCGGTTCAGGGGTCCTTTGCAAACAGATAAATAAATTAGCGTTGGCAGGGTAACTTTTGTGTTTAAAGAGAACTGTAGTGGTAGAGGGTATATTGCTTTTAAACAAGCCTTTCAAGGAGATGGAACAAGTTATTGTGTTTGCTATTATCAAGATTGTATCTTGAAGTGCAGCACTTGTCGAGAGCAAGTTTTTATGGGAACATAAAGGGACTCGAAAATCGAGGGAAGGAAAAGAGTGATGTTTTTTTTTTAATCAAACAATGTTCTCCGAAAGCAATTATTATTATTATATTTACTTGAGTTTTGTAAAAGGATGAGATATTAGAATTCTAAGCGCTTCCAAAACCAAGCAAATAATGTGGTTGGGATTAGAAATTAATCATTAGTAGATAATTTCAGCAGGTATAAGTTTGTTTACTTCGACTAGTATAAAAATGCCAATTCAGAAAGCATTTTATTTATTAAAGGTGGATTTATACTCAGTCAGTTACAAACTATCCAGTAAAACTATGCATGCACAGCATCTTCGCGGTAGCAAGTCCTTGTCCCATCGAGAGAAGAACTTGTTATTGTCCTTTCTTTATGCGCATGCGTGGCTTACCAGAATCCTATAAATTGGCTGAGTGTAAATCCATTCGGAAATTTGTGGTAAAGCCGATCTCTCCAGGCACGTGCTTGGCTCTAAGTATGTGCAAGCATTTAAATTGGGAATAGAAAGCGGAAATATAACGAAATTTACTTTTTATATTAGGAAGATCAGTGTGAAAACGCAAACTGCGATTAGAAATCTTGAATTTTAATCTGAATGAATCCTTGTTACTTTTATTACTGAAATTTAATATTTAGAATTTAGATGAAGGACTGTCAACAATCTTTTGATAGCATTATTTCTTTTTCCATATATTAATTTATCCAAAAATAAGAATCGTTTGAAAAGTTATGAGACATAATATATATGGTAATTACAAAATAAACAGCTAGCAGTGAACTGATATAAGTTTACAATCAGTAAAAAGATTAAATGCATTCTTAATTATTAATAAAGAAAGAAGAAGCCGTGGATAATTTTCATTTCCATTTATTCGTTTTTTTAACATGATATAATCGGAAAAAGCAAAAACATACTCTTTTTTTCTAAAACAATGGAAGACGTTTATTGTATTTCATGACGTCGTTGTATTTAGTAGATGAGATAACGTCAAATATTTTCTTTTTTTTAATCTATTTATAAAAGATAATTGATTTTAGTACTTATGATTTTTAATTTAAATTAAAATTAATTCGTTTTGTTTTTATAAGTAATGACGAAGTACTCGTCAAATATATTTGACACATTTGTAGCGTTTAAATCTTACAGAGGATTTTTTCATATCATTCAGTTCTTACTATTAGTTCTCAGACTTTTTATATATCTTGCAAAAATTTTCAATCATTAATAAAATACTTTTTATTCATCCTTTCAAATTCAAATACATTTTTTAAATAAATACTTGGAATACTGGGGTAGTGGTGAACGTTGTCTGTTCCAGATCGAAATTGCGATCTGTGGATGAATGAATGAAATGCATGAATGAAATCTGCAGCTTAAAAAGCGTTTATGACATGTGTGAACTAGAAGCGAGACTTCTGCCCTCAAGTCTCAGTTGTCCCATCCCCTTAGAAGCTACTGCAACCCTCCTTCCGTTGTAAAGCAGAACACTAGAACAACAATGAACGATATGTTGGGAAATGACCATGTATAATACTTTCATATTGGATAGAACTCTGTTTTCTTCGATGAACATCGGAAGAAAAATATACTATCCTAATGGCAACAGTTTCTGAAGAAGGGTCTAAAAAAGAGGTGAAACAGAAAAGAAATTAGATTAACCCTTTTAGTGCGGGTAATTTTTAAAGTAGCGTATTTGCCCATATTTTGGAATCAAATATGCGTTCTCTGCACTCAAAAGGTTAATAACCTACTCCCAGAGACAAAGACTTCATTTAATCCTGCTTGTTTAGGTGATGGACACAAGAAGTATTTATATCTGGTTAAATTTACTCGCAACAAATTCACTAGTTTATTGATCCATTAACTAAAGCAATACAATTTTTAGTCGAAATTGTCCTATCTAAAAGAAACATATCCTGGGAGTTTATACAAATAAAATCTTGTTTTTCAACAAACCTTAGTTAGTGACTGAAATTAAAGTTCATTAATTTAAAAACTGTTTTAAACTAACATATGGTGAGGATGACTATAATATGATTGGATTAAGAAAAGATTTTATTTAGTTGAAGAGAAGAATTTAGAATCAAGCATGCATTTTTTTATTTAGGAGATATTATTTTATTAGGTATTCTTGAAAAAGAATTGGGATAAATCTAAGAAATGATTAATAAGAAATGATCTCAAATAATAATAATAACTAAGAAATGATCTCAAACATTGCATTTACAATATACAGGATTTCAAGATTTTTGTTCTGGAAAGCAACTCCAACTCTAACATACAACCCTTTCTTGCTTCTAATTGCATGGACAAACAAATATTGCTAATACATATACTGACATAATAAAAGTATTTTTTTTATTTAATCTTAAGGCTTGCAAACGCATTTGTAAATTTTGTTCTATTAATATTAACAATAAGTTATTAGTGGTTACTATTAAGCCTAAATGTTTATTATTTTGAGTCGAAAGTCATATTCATTTCTTTAATTCAAAACAAAAGTTAATTTACAGTCTTTCGTCATATTCTAATACTTCGAAAGATTTTTCAGAAAGAAATTATTTCCAGAACTTAATGAAGCGTAAAAGTCTTAATTAAGGTTCTCCTGCCAAGATATTGATAACAGATTACAAACACATGAATTTAGACAACCATTTTGGATAAACAATTGTAAAAGAGGAATTGCTCTTTGAAGTAACTGTTTCGAACTAATTAAGGAACGTGAAATGTTAAAGCATTTTTCAACAGGTTATAATTCTCTACTGTCTTGCTTTATAAAATTTAATTATCAACGAATTTGAGCTTTCACTCTTAAAAGAGAGTAAATTATTGAAGGAGAGTATAATAAAGTGTTAAAATTGGAATTCTATAAAATGATAAGGATATATAATTTTTCACCTTAATTGAAAATGCTTTCACCTATATGAATTTTAAAATTCTATTTTATTGTGATTTCTTTTTAAGGTATATTCATAATTATTTTTAAATACCATGAAGTATTTATTCTTATCATTAATTATCATAATATTACTGCTTTAAAGTCTATTGAGATTGTACAACATAGTAACTTATTATAAAGTTAATATCAATAATATTTTTTTCATGTCCATACTGTACAAATATGGGGTTATTTTCAGTCATAAGAAATTCAACAAGTACAGATTATTTAGCTCATAAAATTATTTTATGTTTTTGTAGAAATTCATAATATCCAAAATATTAAATTTAAACGTAAATTTTTATTTAAAATTATTAGTTAAAACTATTGATTACTCAATTAAAATCTCTTCATTATAAGATTTCCATTTCAGAAAAAAAGTTAACAAATTCAATTATTTTTTAGACTAATCTTTGCTTATTACATAAGATACTTTAAAAAATAAAATACTTGAATTAACGAAGTATTAAAACTTAATAAAAAATTAACCTTAAGAAGAAAATAAATTTTGGTCATTAGATTTGAAATTTTCCGTTAGATTTATTGCACTAGAACACATCACCAAACGAGTATTTTTACTTCGTTTCTCTCGAATTTTATAATAATCGTTTGAGAAACGTTTAATATTTTTAGACAGGTTTACAATTTTAATTTAAATATCTTTCTCCTTTCTGATTATTTTTAGAATATTAAAAGATATCCTTTTAACTAGCTTGGTGCATATGATTAAATTCTAAGAATTGTAATAATTAAATTATTTCTTTACCTTTACTTATTTAAAGGAACGACATTTCTTTTTATACTATTAAAATGAAATCACATTTATTTTTCATTAAGAGAAATAAGGTATGATAAATCGCATATGTATAATTTTACATGGATGAAATGATACATCTTCGTATCGATAGAATGAATCATTTGAGAAATAATTTGTTATACATCGATAAAATAAAGAATTGCAATCGATATTTGTTTGTATTACGACATATTTTCGCATCGATGAAATGAATCCTTTGAGAAATAGAAATTTGTTATGCATCGATAGAATGAAGAATTACAATCGATATTTTTTGCATTACGACATATCTTCGCATTTATAGAATGAATCATTTGTGAAATAGAAATTTGTTATGCGTCGAATAAATGAAGAATTCAAATCAATATTTGTTTGCATTACGATATATCCTCGCATCGATAGAATGAATCATTTGAGAAATAAAAATTTGTTATTCATTGATAGAATTAAGAATTACATCGATAAAGAGAAGTATCTGATCTTCAATTTTGTCATACCTTTCTTTATACACTACAAGTTTGAAAATCGTTGTTTATAAGAAATATCAAACCGATTATGTTTTCGATACCAAAGAAAGAAGAACGTGATATTAAAATGTCGTTTGACTTGATAAATCATATACTCTTTTCGAACAAGATTTCGTAATGTGCGAAGGAAGATTATGCGTTGGGGAATTCAGTTCGTGATGTGACTGTTTATTAATTTTACGCTTTTAGAATGTTCCTTTATTAAAATATTACAGCTCAGTAGCAAGTATATGCCAATAAAATAGCTTTCAAATTTTTGGCATAGCTTACACACTAGGAAACCGCAGTTGGAGGTAGCAGAACAAAACATAATGAGTGGCAACATGTTAAAGTCTACTGACCAATAAAAATTTGCTGGTAAAGCGACAAGGTTGTTTTTGCTTTTTTTTAAAACAACGATACAAAAATTATAATAAGAGACTATTTTATAATATTTTTTGCATAATTATGTTATATATATTCATACATAACATAATTATGCAAATTTATTTTAAATATTATACTTGTTTAAAATTCAAGTACAATATTTGAAGCCGTTAATTTAAATTGTTAAGTCAGACTGGATTCAATGTGAGTTAATAATATGTAAGTAATGTTGGAATTTTTTTCTCGTAAATAGTTTAATATTTTGATTTATACTATAATAGGCCTACTATTATGCCAAATTTCACCCCGATCTAAATTTTCCATACTGTACTCTCCGATTGACAGATTTAATAGATTTTAACAAAAAAAAAAATACATGGATTTTCCTAAAAAAGACTGAGTATGCTTTTTCTCTCAGAATATTTTTCGAAACATACACTAAAATATGAGTAAAAATCAATTTAATTGGCATAAAAACTCACATTCTTTCTTCCTTTTAATTAAATGACGTAAAAATTCCCAATCTTTCTTCATTTTAATTAAATGACATAAAAATTCACATTATTTAATCAAATGACATAAAAATTGACATTCTTTAATTAAATGACATAAAAATTTACATTCTTTCTTCATTTTAATTAAATGACATAAAAATTCACATTCTTTCTTCATTTTAATTAAATGACATAAAAATTCACATTCTCTCTTCATTTTAATTAAATGACCTAAAAATTCACATTCTCTCTTCATTTTAATTAAATGACATAAAAATGTACATCCTCTCTTCATTTCCCCAACGTGGTCAATTCAATGGAAGTCAATAATACAAATTCAATTATAAACATATATTGAATATCATCAAATGAATGAATTTTTTGTATTATCGTATAATTTATTATTTATTATTATAAAAAATATATTTCTTTTTGTGTTCTTTTATTGTCAACGCTAATATCTTAAGCCATATTTCCATGCTCTTCCCTTTTTTCTCTTTTCTAATCTTCACCTGCGAATTATATATAAAAAAATAATCTGTTGGGGATTTCCAAGAAATCTTCTAAGGCAAGTTATTCCCGTCTTTCCAGCCAGTATTTCCAATAAAGCCTCGAGCAAAGCGATGAGGTTATTGTTGTCTTTTTTTTGATGGTTATAACTTTTATGCTCTTTTATTCAGCTAAATCAAATTAAGTGATGATGAATTCAACACTATTTCAAATAATAACACATATTTGTTTATTTAAAAATTTATGGAATGGTAATTAGAGGAAAAGTAAACTATAAGAAGTGTAAAATATAAATCTTCAGAGAATTGTATATTCAAACTAGAGTTGAAAGCACAAAGAAAACCATGAGACATAGTTAGGAATTTTAAAAATAATCCTTAGATGTATATTAATTTAATCACAATTACTCTATATTTGAATAAAACTTTTTAAATCAACAGAATTCAATATCTTATGCAATTTTTTTTATTTAAAACGAAAATTGATTATTTGTGAAAATTTACCATAACTTAATATGTATTCTATTAATAACGCAGTTGTTCATAGCTTTCATTCATTTTCAGATTATTTTCCGCTGATTGCAAACGAATTTTTAAAACCCTGAGGATTCACCATGTCATTATCTATCATTCACGAAGCATTATTTATTATATAATTTGAAACTAAATATTGATAACCATACATGACAATATTTATACTCGTACACGACAATATTAATAATCATATATGTCAATATTGATAATCATACACGAGAAAATTGATAATCATACACTACAATGTTGATAATCATACATACCAATATTGACAATCATACACGACAACATTGACAATCATACACGACAATATTCATAATCATACACGACAATATTCATAATCATATATATTGATAATTTTGCATAATCGACAATATTGATAATTTTGCATAAAATATACTGATAACCAAATATTTACACACTAAAATAGAGAAAGTTGTACCCCACAAACTTTCAAACACACTATCTGAAAAAAGGTGTTATATCTCTATTACTCTTGCTTGAGTTACTCTGTGAATGCCTTGTATGGCATTGGAGAACAATATTTACGAAATAGAGATATTTAGAGGGAATTTTGCAATTTTCAAATCCGTTTTGCGGTTCTTAGTGATTACTCACTGGCGTGGGAATAATACAGGAAAACCAGAAAAACCGAATATACATTTTGAGTGATGTTTTTCAATTTTATTGAAACCCAAATTTGATTTAGAGCCATAATTAAAGTAAAAGATCACATACCAAATTTATTCCATTGCTTGCTTGAATTATTTGAGTTGTATGTGAAAGAAAAAATCGAAAGATTGTCATTTCGTTGAAGAATTTGATTCAAAATTTGATAAGAATGGATACCTTTGATGTTAAAACTGAGCTAAATTTATCAAATTTTCTTAATTAACGTGTCTATATGTATTCAAAAGTACAAAAAATACGAGTGTCTTGCATTTTAAGATAAAAACCTAAGTTTAAAACTAATTATCTTCGTAAATTAATTAGAAATTGTAAAAATTTAAATTTGTTGTTTAAGAGTAATAAAAATAAAATTGTTTAAAGTGATATAAATTTTCAAGAATATTTTGAGGTTAAATGGTTTCATTCAATAAAACTAATTTAAATATACTTAAAAAACATTAAAATATGATGCAAATGATATATCTTGATTAATATTAAGTAATTGACACATATAATACCAAATATAAAAAAGACGATGTTACAGACAATTTACATTTCATATTTAATAGCAATAATTTCTCCATGTGAGTGATTTAAAACGTTTCATTTGCCATATCATACTGAGAAATATTTATTCATCCTCAAAAACTCATTAGTAATTTTGACTTACTTTAAAGATGCGGCTTTTAGCTTTAATGTATGAAAAGGAAAATTTTAATTTATGTGAAAATAGGTGAAAACAATATTTATTTCCGGGTAAATTAAGCGTTACTTATTATCTTCTATTGCTTGAAATGGCCAAATCTAATTTTACTTTAAACAGACATAAATGAAGATAAAACTTTAATTTTTTTCTTTTTTCAAAATTCATCACATGAAGTGCGTTATGAAAAATTTTATACCACTTAAATAAGTTATTTGTATAATTAAATCGATAAAAATCTTACTCAATTAAGATAAACAGTTTTTTAAATGATTCCTGTATTAAATCATTCAAACCATTTATATTTTAATTTCTAAAAACAAGCTGAACTTCTTTTTATAGGTGAAGGTTACATCAATAAAAAAAAATTCTGGAGAACACTTGTCGATCTTACTGCAGAGTTAATCTTTAAATTATTCAGACAATTTCTCTTTATCGGTTTTAAAAACCCATTCTTAGAGAGATCATTCAATCCCTACTTGAAGCACGTAAAAACCTCTAATGTCTTTTCATTAATAAGTTTGGTGGTTTTTCGTCTGCTTATACAAAAAACTCAATGAAAACGATTCTTTTTAATTAAACTTTTCACATACCAAATGATTTTGTTTTCTTTTAAAACCAATCTACCTACTTGAAAACTTAACGAAGAAAAGTATGCTATTTATTTACGTCATTCTTTATGTTAAAAAAAGAATCGATTTCCCATTCAGCCGTAAAATGCTAGAAATATTCAATAAATGCTAGATGGTACGGGCGTTTTGAATATTTTTTTTTATTTTGATCCAAATTATGTCAAATTAAAATTAATTGAGAATTGTCGGTTTAGTCCAGATGATATTCATTTCCAATTCAAATGCTTCACGTAAAAACAGAAAAGTAGGATTATTATTTAACTTGAGAAAATGATGTCTTTGTTCCCTTCAATTAATTTTTTTATAATAAATTATCTATAATATGTTATTAATATGTTAATATGTTATTAATATAAAAAATATCATAATAAATATATTATTTCGAAAATCACCGGGTTCGCTTGTAGGGAGTGTAAGGAGTGAATACAATCAGCAAGTGTCAGTAGAAAACCTCCATGACACTTATTTACAGACGAAGACACTAATATAAGGACGATGAATGCACTACGACAAATAACTACAGCCGAGACGAACACATAGCAGCACACTACAACAGACAGTAGTCTACAATTAGAAATCGACCACATCACACAGAGCGGTCAGACAGAATCCCGCAAGAGAGGAGATCATCGGAGCTTCATTCTACAGTCTCTCCAAACGGCTGAAGTTTTCACTGTCCCCAAACTTTTGTTGCCGACTTGCTACCACATGACTGGATACTCCAATGAAGAAACGACGCTGCTTCACAGTAGACAACAGGACTCGGCACACAACATTTCAGCACTCGCTTGAGTTCCACATATCATGCTGGTACTTCACCATTGATTCCTTTTCATATCGAGGCTCTTTACTTATATTCTACTTCGTCTTTGCTTCCAGTTAGTTCAATTCAATTTACACTTCAGCTCTTTTATAGCTCCTGAGAGGCAGGCAGAGAACTTTCTAGGCCAGTCAGGGTGCAACTCATTTTCTACTGGACGGATCGATAAAATTTTTGAAGTTTTCAGCATATCGGTTTTGTTTCAAAATTTATAACCAAATCACAGATCCCTGAGAGTACTCACACTCAGCAAGTAACAGGGCTGATCTCAAAACTTTCTTTTCTTTCTAACGATGGCATTTTTCGTACTGGGAAGAAAAATTAACGTTTTGTAACAAAATAAAACCGCTGACTCTTTCTACTGGTTTCTAGTGACATATATTCTATATATTACAGGTTTAAAGATTTATTTCATATAACCCATGAACATTTGCATAATTTCTCTATAGAGAGCAATATTACGTGACTTTATGTTGGAAAAAGAAGAAATTATTTATGCAATATTAAAAATTTTTAAAATGGGCCATTGCATGAATGCTCTTTGCCCTTTATGTTGTACACAAAAATAAGTAAAGAAATTAGAAGGAAGAAAATATTGGCATGACATCAGGAAAAGTTTTATGACCATTGCATGCGGCCAGTAATACGAGTCCAGCTGGAAGTCTGCCAATTTACGCCAAGCCACTAAATGAAATAATCAAGACACGAAGTTTCTGATAATATTAAGTTGACGTTGTTTGATATAATCAAGCCATTTCACGATGACACCTTAAGATTTGTAATATTCAAATAACAAGCATCTTTGGAGAATTTTATGAACATGGATTATTACGTTGAATAATTTATGACCATATTTCACAAAATAATAAATTTTCTAATTGTATTTCAAATTACTCTTTTTACATTTTTATGAATAAAAGTCGAATGCATAAATACTTTGTACGTAACAAAATTTCAAACTACTCAATAAATCTCCCTGACTTTTTTCGTAGATAAACCATGTGAAATTTTCATGTCCGATAAATAAATGGCTAATTATTCTGTTAAGGTAACTGTGATGAATATATTTGTCTTATCGCCAGGTGTCGCTGCTAACAAGTGAATTCTGATCATAAGGCATATCACGTTATAGCAGTTTGAATAAGAAATAATAATGTATTCTAAGAATTAAAAGATATGCTTCATAATATTATATATTACCTATATAATATTATAAATAATTTTATTTTTTAATATATATTATATATATGGTATTATTACTTTCATTCGCAGAAATTCAAAACCTACTTACAATATAAGCAGTGCAAATTATATTTTAAAACTGATGTTTATAAAATGAATGAAATCGGAATAGTCATAAACAGTAAGAAATATTAACACATCAGAGCTGACAAAAAATTTAATAAAATTAAAAGTGAAGTAGATGCATTTGCAAAAAAGGCCTTAGATTTTAGTAATGCAATCATGAGAACAAAAAAAGTATATGAAAAATTATAAAAGAAGGAAATGGAAAATACAGTGAACTGTTATAAAGTTATCAATCTTTTTTTTTTAAAAAATTGATGTTTATTTTTCGACTAAATTCCTCAACAAAGTAATAAAAGCGGAAAGAAAAGGATTCTATAGCAAAAAAAAAATTTAACGACAACTTTTAGCTAGATTTAAACCCTACAAAATTGTTCAACGGTTTTATCTCTCTTTGTTCTTTTGTTAAACAACATTTTATGGGGGTTAGATCAGGTGATTCGAATAGTTTGATTAAATTTTTTATAGGTAATAAATTTTTTTTGTTTTATTTATATTAACATATAACTCCATTTCAAATAAATAAATTTAATTTCTGTATTGTTTTTCGGTTTAATAAATAATTTTTAAAGTTGGAAATTTGCGAGTAAATGCGACCGTTTTCCAATATAGATTTTTTTATTTTCTAAATTTTGTGCATACTTTTTTCAAATCGTTTATTTTTCTGAATTTGTTTCGTAAATATCTTATTGCCTAGACGATTTAAGATTAATATGGTATATAAGTATCAAAATTGTGTCCACATTATGTTGCAATTTGCTACCACCAGTGTTATTAATAAAGAAAAGAATTAATAGGAAAATTTTGGAAATTATAATATTCTTTGAAATATCATTAAAAATTAAAATATTGAGTCTCTATTCGAAGAAACTAAGACGCCAGACATAAATGACTGATATTTATGCAAGTGAAAATCTCGGATAAGTCCTAACAAACGCGAAACCTCTTGATGCTCACAGTGGAAGATTTCTTAGATTCTGCGATGGAACAAATTCCACAATTTTACTGTTGATGGGAAATTAGGGTAAGGGAGATCAAGAATTGAAAAATAATCAGAGAAATGCCTATAAATGAAGAGATGTATAAATAGTCTATTTAATTTAGGTACTTACGTATTATACCGTCCAACTTTATCACTAAATTTGAAGTCATAGCCAATGAGTTGCTAAACCGCCAATTATGGCAATCCAGCAATGGTGAAATCCATTGATCTTTATCGCCAAATTTAAATCCGTCGCCTAAAATTTACTAAACCGTTGGCGATTATTGGCGAAGAAGGTAGAATACGTAAGTACCTTAATTTATGTGTCGCATCTTACGAAGATGATGAAATATTAGGGATCAACATGATCTCGAAGATTGATAATATGATTCTTTAAAACGAAAGCTTGGAATCATTTTTGTAGAAATACTTATGGAGGATGCGTATTGTCCTAAAACCGAACTCCCAATCTTAGCGTTTGTAGCCAAGTAAAATGACCCTTAGACCATGATGTTATCTAGCTTATACAGCTTTCACCATATACTCTTCCACCAATGAGTCGGTGTAAGACGAAATGATTGTGCCACACGTAAGACGAGAGGGTGTATGTGAATCGGTGGTGATGTTGGTTGTTGTATTTAATGCACCTGGCAATTTTGCTGCCAATAGAGGGCGCTACAACAGCTGTAGGAAGCTACGTACAAAGGTTGCTTATGCAAGGTCGTGGGCCAATTATGGAGGATGCGGATTGCCCATGGACCGAACTCACAATCTTAGCGATTGTAGCTGAGTAACATTACCATTAGACCAAAAGTGCACTTTTGTCCGAGGGACGATATCTGGCTTATAAAGCCTTCACCACATACTATTGGGGGAAAAGAATGTCCAAATTTTTTGTTAACTTACTCAACTATATGAATCAAGGTAGATTGAGTAATCATATCTTCGCGCGAATGACTGGAATAAAATTTTCACCAATGGTTTTGTAACATTCTTTTATAGTGTCAATTTTCAAAGCAGTTAGCTGAACGAGGCAAAACGCCGTTGCTCAGGTTTTCCATGCTGCATTGCATCCTTGTTTCTAGAGCATATATCCTGAACAATTTGCGATTGATATGAGTGAAAACAGAAGATTCATGCAATGATGCAAAATGTTAAGCAGAATATTATAAGATTTAAAAGGAAAAATCAAATTTAATTTACCAATTTCAATATAATATATTGGTATTCAAACTATGCGGTTTATATAGAATGGAGAAGTCCGACACATTAGAAAATAGAAGATGACACAATATTTTACTGCTATTTCACAAAATACGGCGCCCAGGTAACAAAAATATTTCGAAAATAAGTTTTAAAAAATGTGCATGCAGATATTATCAACACAAATAAAGAGAAAAATACACTAGCTATAAAGAAGCAGTTACATGATGCAGAGGAGCTATCTAAAGAATTGTCTTTACGATCAATTCTAAGTTGATAATCATCTGTTTGTTAATATTTTGTAATTTAGTTTTTTCGAAAGTGATAGAAATTTCTGGAAGAATCTTTATATCTCTCTTAATAACAAATGTTAACAAGAAAACAGAATTACAAATCTGTAATAATATTAAATGGAACCTTTTTTGTGTTTATTTTCTGGTTCTATGATGACAAGTCTGCCATTTTGACTAAAATTCGATATTTCTTCTTATTTATAAAATTGAAATCAAGCCAAAGTACAGATTAATTGAAAATACAAAACCATAGACGTATGTCGAAGCATCTTAGGTTTACAAATGGAATAAAATATAAATATTTCAATTTGAGGATGACATAAAATTAGAACAAAAAATATTAAATTGTCATAAAATTAGTAATAAGTTTGTACGTCACGATTTAAATAAGTCAAAAAAGATTTTTTTAAAAGAAACTTTCTAATAGCTCCATACCATGCGTGCATCTACGAATATATTTATTTGAAGTATAGCATTAGTTTAAATAATAAAAATAATCAAGTTAGAATTTTTTGTTTCTTAGGCTGCAAAGTTCAAGAAAATACAAAATACAGAGCCCAAGCATCAAAATATCTATTATTAGATTATTTAAAGCACAACGGAAAATACGTATACTTCGTTATAGATTAATAATTAAAGTTGACTTTAAATATAAATAGAAAACAAACGCTAATGGGAAAAAGGAAGTGTAACAAAATTCATAAGTAGTTACCAAAAGTTCTCGAGATAGTAAATTTGAAGCAATAAGTTCTCGAAGCATTTTAATTTATTTTCAGGTTTTTCGTAATTTTGCTTTAATTGAAAGCTTTGGAGCAGAAAAGTTAAATGAAAATTCTGATTTGAAGCACAAAATTCATTTTTATTCTGGCAAGACAAATTATTTCGTAAACTGCTTTTGCCTTCGAAATTCTATTTTGGGAAACGAAGATTCAATTTTTTTTTGGCCTTAGAAAACTTTCATTTGGGGACTTGAATTGCAAATAATAGAAGTAAGATTCATCGATTCATTCTGTTCTTGAATTATTTAATATTAAATTTTAACAAAAACTAAAAATTAGCAAAAATATTAGAAACCCAAATATTTATTAAAATTTAAAAAAAATATTAGGAACCCAAATATTCGTTTAGTTAAAAAATGGTTATAATTATGATAAATGTATTATTAAAAATAATACCAAAGCATTAATGTAAATATAAATGAACAAGAATTATATTTTTTCATGGTATATTTCTCTGTAAAACACGTCTTAAAACTGCATTGTATATATATAGTTTTGGGACATAATTAAATATTAAACATAATGATATATAATATGTTTTTCATTTGATTAATTAAAACTTTAACAGCAGTGTGTAGCAAATATAAAATTTGAAATTTTAATAATGAAATTTATATTTAAATTCACTATTCTTATAAAGTAACTAAGACTTAAAATATTCATCAATCAATCAATTGTCTAGCAATTACTGTAAAGTATTACTGTAAAAAATTACTGTAGTACTATTTAAGTAAGTATTTATCAAGTTACTGTTGTATTAAGAAAATATAAACAACCTATAAAATAAACAATGTTATTAAAAAAATTTCATTATTGTCAATGTATAAGAATTAATTTCTTGCTGTTAAAAGCAATTAAAACATCCTGATTGATCAGAATCATCTCAAGAGTTAGTAGAAGTTATTAAAGATGTTTATTTGTCCCCTTTTACATTAAGTGGATACAAAATTAGACTTGTAAAAACTAATCCTCTATAAAATAATAAATTTGAACGATTAAGCTGCTGGATATTTATATAATAGTTTATTAAATAATTAAATTAGTTATAATTAATTAATAATAATCAATATATTTAATTTATTTTATTTTAAAGCACGAAATCAACAACAATAGATATTCCAAAATCTACTTTTTACTATAAACATTTTTTTAAAAAAATTATTAACAATTATATATTTTGTTAAAAATATTGTTACGGATTACACCAATTTTCACTACTACTACTACTAAGTTTATAAACCTACTGGGTTCACTTATAGTGAGTGTTTGGTGTGAAGACAATGTCAATAGAAAACAACAACGATGTTTATTAAACACGAATACACTCTCGTAAAGACGACAAATACTCAACGATAAATATATACAGCAGAGATGAACACACAGCAGCACACTACAACATAAAACAGCCCACAAGTAGTGATCGATAACAATAACAATCACAGCACACAAAGCGGCCGGACAGAATTGAGCAGATGGGGCAATCTTCGGAGTTTCATTCTCTCCAAACGGCTGAAATTCACCACTGACTCCTTGCTTTAGCTGTATTCACCAGTCGTCTCACTATTACAGGACTGGCTACTCCACACATGACACGATACAACTTCTGCAATAAACACCAGAACTATGCACACTGCTCCGTTCGACCAATAGCTGGAGATCCACACAACGCAGGGCATTGCTTATTACTCTCCAGCAATATCTATTTTGTTATCTGTAAGTTTCCAGCAGTATCTATTTTGTCACCAAATTTGTCGACAAGCTCTGGGATCCCTGACTCGGCACCGATCAGCACTGAACAAAGCTGACCGTTAAACAATCTTTTCAGGGGTTGAACTAATCGTACTGCAAAGCAACATTACAGGTTTTTTACAATATTAGTAAAGTCCGGTTTTTATATAATTTAGTGTAATTATTTATTAATAGAAGATTTGGTAGAATTATCTATTGTATTTAGTGAGCTAACGTTTAAAAATATTATTCTGTGCTAACAAGCCTAATTAATATCTTAATTAATGGATATTCTATTTCCATATTATTATATCATATGTTCTGTTCAAGCAATAGGGAAGAATTTAGCGGTATTTTATGGCTCGAGAAACAATGCCCATTAGCCCCCTATTTTGATTGATCAATACAGATTCACGTTTTAATACATTTTCCCCTTAATGATTTATTTTAATTATGTATTTTTATTTATACATTAAAATATTTACTTATTTTAATATACTTACTTTTATTTACTTATTTTATTAATATTTATTTCAAGAAAATGAAATGAGGAGCGAAGAAATAATTTTTTTCAAAAATTAATGAACTAATTGATAAAATAATTAATATTATATTTACTAATAATGGTGTCCTCGCTTACAAATAAAACATTTATTTATTATAATACATTAAAATGTCACATAATACATTATTATTATAGTATTATAACAGATTATAAGGAAACAATTTTCTAATTGAAATAACATTAAAAATGGTTTAATCGCAATGAATAATATCTAACACTTATTTATCGATTATTACTTATGTAATGAAGTTATTTATTGTAGTTTGAATAGTCTATAATGCATAGAATTTCCGTTTTTAAGAAAGGCATGCAATTAGCACTTAGGGAAATTATATTTTCTTATAAATTTACTTGCTGTTATCTCAAGACCTAGACAATCACCTATTCGAAAATCTACCACTGTAGAAAAGAAATCCGCACCTAGGCAAAGTTATCTCTCAACATATATAAATTTTTGAAAGTTCTTTTAAACATGCAAACTTTGATCAAGATTCCAATATTCAGAAAATTTTGCAATTTATGTAAAAATTATGTAAGTATGAATGGGAAAGAAAATTCATGATGGGTAAAAATAATAAATGGTAAAATTTGGATTAAATAATGTATCATTAAACGAATAATATATGGTTCCTAATGGAATTCAATAAATTGTACTGCTTTTCCCAAATTGTATTATATTGTTTCAATTTATTGAATTTGTTTAGCTCTAAATTTTTTAATTTTTTTTTTCATTTCTATTACAGCATAAATAATAATGTAAGAAATTCGTTGTTGGTTTTTCAGAACTGTTACGGCGTTGAAAAAACGATGGTGAAAAAGACTTCTCTTTGCACGAACTGTTTGTTATGAAAAACCAAACAAAAAATATTTATTCAAATTGAATTTTAAGAACAAGAAGTCCGATAAACGGACCCGAAAATTGAGCGACTCCCAGTTCAAATACTTTTATCATTTTTCGAGAACGTGTTATGGATTTTCAGATAAGAGTTACTTCGTGCTCTGGGTTTAAATAGGGTTCAAATAAGTGAAGCCAAAGAAGAAACTTGATAAAATTCTGAAAAGAACTACTTCAGTAATTTTATTATTCTTTTCAGTATATTTATTTTATTGAGTTGCGAGACTCGGTTTTGTAATTCTGCTAAAAGAAAGGGGTTTAAAAATGAAATAAGAATTTGTTTATGTGGTGTATTTTTAAATGCAGCTGTATCGATAGAAATGCAGAATTTGTATTGAGAATTAATGTACATAAATAACTCCTTTAATTGCTTATAAGTGATTCTTTATGAGTCATAAATGGCAATTTTAGAGAAAATAAGATTTAGTAAAATCTCAATTATTTTCTTTAAGATCTCGTAACGCGCGGTTTATGAGTGTAAATAAAATAAACAAAGGCATTTAATATTGAATGAGATGTAATTTCCAACTCGAAGGATTTTATGTTCTAAAACCATCACCAGTGACAATTTCTGTATTTTAACAAATACTAAATCTAGAAATTAGGCACTCAAATAAAATGAAGCTCCGAAACATCATTGACCCTTTGCGGTCATATGTCTACTCTCAGCCACCATTCAAGAAGGTGCATCATTTTGACATTTTGTTTATTCTTTTTTTAAAATTTTAACTGTTAAAAACATCTACAGAATTTTAAAGTGATGCAGATTTATTTTTGAGAGAAACTCAATTTAAACAGTTGCATGTATTTATTTTTTGGTGCAATAAACAGGTCCATGTATTAGGTGAATAATTATGCATCGAATTACTTTTCCTACCGCAAAGGGTTAAAGGTTAAAATTTCTTCATTGCATCGTGAAAGAAATACGAATTAGTTGTATTTTTCATAAGCTCTTTTAAGGGTATGGTGGATTCTATTAGATTCTATTATTAGTGGAATTATTAGTAGAGCTATGAAATTTTTTTAAGCATATGTATTAAAATAGGTATACGTCCAACGTCTTTTTAAAAAAAACTTTTTTCAGACGAAAGATTATTTTTTAAAAATCAAAATATATATTTTTTAAAATTTCAAAATATTCTACGTTACTCAACTTTTAATTTTTTAATTTCTTTTTTTTTACTTATTAGCCATGATAAATTTTGTTGGAATAAAATTTTATGATTCCAATTAAATGATAATTTTTTAAGAAATATTTTTATGCACACTTCCTAAATTTTATGTTTTTCGGAACTAAATTCCATTAATATATTGACTTTAACTAAAAAGAACCGAAATGTAAATACCGTTAATACACACTGTTGGTCATTTCATAACATCATTCCAACGCATAACTTAATACATTTATTAGTGCTTACTAAAAATGTTTATGTTGGATATTTAACCATTATTAACCTACTTTCCATGTTAAATTGGTGTCCATCAATGTGTTTCAAACTAAACTATCTAAAATGCTTCTGCTCAGAAAACGAAGTGCTCAAAATTGAAAATCCGGAGACATAGAAAAACAAAGATTTAAATGTGAAAATTGTTATAAATTTTGTGTGAATTAGATTTAAATATTGTAAATATCTATAAATCATTGTGTAAATGTTGTAAATCTTTTAATCGTATAAAATTAATTGTAAGAGAATCGCACGTCAGCGAGAGAAGACCGTTCTAAGAGAATTTACAATAGAAGATCGCCATGTTTGACCAATTTGGCGATATAGGTGCCTTGGCGACATAATGAAGTCATAAACGGTTTTTACTACACGCTAAAACGTGTAGTGGAAGCTAAGAAATACAGATTTGTTTTTAAAGAATAATAAAGAAATTTCTACACTCGTCCGAAACGAAAAAGTCCTTACGAGATTTGCCCCACCCACTTCAGTAGGACTCGATTTAAGACGAACCTTAAAGGCGAGGAGTCAATGAGTTCGGTGGACAAGCTATTTGGTTAGTTGAGCTTGAGAGAGCGTCTTTTCTTTTATTACCATACGAATTTATAGCTTCGCTGTTATTACAATCTATCGGATTAGGAAGAGCTAATTCGCTGTAAATTTGTAGCTTGTGTGACGTATATTTAATACACGTTTTCATAGACAATGAGGTTTGCATCTTCTTATAGCTCTTGTGCGAAAATTATTATTTCGTAACAATGTGCGCTTTTCAAATTTAAGAATGAAAGCCAAATGTCTTCTAGAAAATTAAAGTTGCGAGCTCTCTTCCGAAATATTTATCATGTTGCATTAGAACTTGACATTAATATAATTTAATAAAATCTAAAATTCTGTTTAAAAGGGCATAATTGGCCTTTTTGTTAACAAATTCTACATAAATTTAAAAATAAACACCATTAAAATATTTCACGAAAATAACTATAATATACTGAATACAGTAAACGTTTACAAATACCTAGAAATTCTACATTAATTCAGATTCAATTATAATATTAAGTCTTTGTGTATAATTTAAATTAAATGTTACTAAAGTTCCTTTGATAAAATTTAAAAAGTCAATACGACAAATCTAATTATTCTGAGTAACTTTCTCTGAGACTATCAATGTTTGGAAGTGAAGAAACCTTGAATTTAAACATTCTGTCTCTACACGTCGGCATATTTCATCTAATTTTTCAAGCTAATCAGTTTAATAATCTGATCTCATCATTGCCTTACTAAGACTTAATTGTATTAACTAACTATGAAGGAACTTTTAAATCAGGGTTAAGATAAGCGTCAGACTTAATTTTCTAATTTGATTAACTCGGAGTTGAGCAAACAATAAAGTTCTTGAATTGTGCTGCTTTTAAAGACGCAGTGATTTTGAAGAAATTATTCCTTAATTATATTGTTGGCAGAAAGGCATCTAATATTTCGACAAATAAACAATGAAACTGATATTTATTTTCCTTTAATTATTTATTAACACGTTCTCTATTAATTTATCTAGTATTAATAAAAGAGAAAGATTATTTCTTTTAGTTTTGAAGACCTTATATCTGGCACAAATATGTTTGTGAGAATAAGAATATGCACTTCTAAGTGAGATAATGAAAATCTCAAATTATTGAAAAATAAAAATGTGTCAATTTACTGCGATAATTTAGAAAATAATAATGTAGGAAAAAATTTAATTTATATAAAATTTTAAAAAAGTGTTTTTGCTAAGATATCAAATAAACTATCAAATTTTCACAGTTTTATTGATATTAATTTAGGTATTTTAAAAATACCTTTTATAAAATTTTTGGCAATGGTTTTCATTTTTTAATTATAATTTGAACAGTTTCTATCGTTTCATCATATATTTAATTATGTGATTCTCCATTAGCGGGGAAAATAAGAGAATGTCCTTTTATCATCATATTATTAATGCATAAGAAATAAAGTAAAGTTACTATAAAACGAAATAAAAATTACAGTTAGAAAGAAAATTATCAGAATATTTATGCTTTAAAGGCGTTATGACGTCATGGTCCTAAACTCATTAAAAAAATTTCATATACAAAATAAGTATATTGGATTTAAATTTAACTTTTTAATGTAAAAACCTAATGCTTAAGATTCTCTTGGTGAGGTTTATTTAAATCTACAGTTAATTGGTTTTCCAATTCAGCTACTATTGCTATAAAGCTCACTTGAAAGACCTAATTTACCAGTACAGGGTGTCCCAAAAGTATCTAAATTTTACAGATTCGGATAGTCAATGTTAAGATGAGTATTTTGATTTATAACATGCGAGTTCCCCGAATATAAAGTCATAGTTGAATTATATGAATCGTGTTAATTATGAATCTGATTGTATTCCAATGCATACGATAATTGCTGAACATAGAATTGAAAAATTATAGTTAACTCTCTGACTATAAAAAATTGCGTAGATAAATTTCTAAATATTTCAATCAAAATATAACGCTGTAAATTTGTATGTGTTTAAACTGGTTATAAAAAATATTGTAACTCATTCAGGATTTTCATAATAGAATTTATGAAAATGACTCTTGGTTTTATAGTTTTAATTACTACTTTATATCAAATTTTTGATATTCCGATCCCACGTACTTAATAAACCTAAATTTTCTTAAAAATAATCACTACGTTTATATAGTACATCATATTTCAATGATAAAACAAAAATAATGCAGTTCCGTTTTATTTAATCAACAGTAACCAAAACAAAAATTATTTATTATTCTGAATGAAATTCATCAACGATACAAATGCTGAGTTAAGAAGTGAAAACAGGGACTCAAATTGCGTTAAATAATTAAATTTTCAAATGTTTTAATGTGATCTTGGATGTTGATTAAAAGTGATAATATCCAAATGAAATCTGATACTAAATTGCGAATATTCCCTAAAATAAAGCACCTTGATTTTGTGTGCAGTTTTAGTGAGAAAAAAAAGTAATTTTTCAGCAGAAATTTTTTTGAAATGAAGCTTAGTTACTATCTAATAAAAACCAATTTATTTATATTGAAAAATAGAAAAAAAATATTCAGGATCTTTTTCCAAGCTCGAACAACATGTTACAAATATATAATTTCATGGTAAATTCGAAATGTCTATCTACTTTAGAAAATTCCTGGACTGAAAAGCCGCTTTAAGAAAAGATTTAAAAATTTACTTTCTATTGCAAAATAAGAACTTTGATTATTTATTTTTTTGATATTTAACCTTACAATGTCTGGCTTTTTATATTTTTTTTACAAAAAGATATTCAACTGTTTTTAATAGCTGCATATGATTCAGTAAAATTGTTATTAAGTATTTTTTCGTGAATTAAAAAAAACTATACCAAAAGAGCCACATTGCAAATTTTGGAGCTATCAAAACAATATCCTGCTAACAAAAATCACTTTACAACAACTCTGCGATAAAAATAAAAGCACCTTTTTACCAATATATTTTAACGAAGCAAAAAAATTATTCTGATTATTTCTTGAATAATATAACTATTCTATACAGCAAGCGTCTAGTTAATTTTCCAAGCTTTAAGTTTAAATCTAATTCTAATACAGTTATTATAATTAACGATCTTCTTCATAAAATTTGTCAAAAAGTCTTTAAAAAAGAATTTCTAAATTTTCATTGTTACTTCTTGAAACAGCCATTTTAAATTCATAAGTGAAAATAAAAATACACAGCCAAATAACTATAATGATGTGCTAAAGGGTTAAAATTTTCATTTTATCATTTATTGGATAGTATGATAAATGAACTTTACTTTTATCAATGACAGTCTCATTTGAATCACTCAAAAGAACACTACGTGGTAGTGGAAGACCAGAAATGGGGAACACTGACATTGATATGTCTTAATTATTTATGGATAATCTAAAACTGAAATAAATTTAACTAATAAATTTAAATAATTCAAAAGGACTGTCTGATATCATATTTGTTAAATAAAATAAACTGAATTTTAACTACACTTTACGTCATATTTTTAATTAAATCTTTTCTTGCAAATCTAAATGCAAATATTACCATAAAGAAAATGAAAGAAAATTGAGAATATTGGAATGCTAAAAGAATCAAAATAATTCCCCATCATTTATTATGTAAATTGTTCAATGTAATACTGAGAGAGATGCGTAGATATTTGCAGTCTTCTAAGAAATTTTTTTCTCTAACAACGATAACGAAGAAAAATGATAAATGTCTATTTATAATTACAATATTCAATTTTAATGAGGTATTCTGTCTGATATTCGACATCCAGATTTATCAAGAAAATAATATTTTATAAAATGCGAAAATCTAATTTGGAAGATCTCAAATTCTATAAAATGTTATTTAATTTAAATTACTTACTCCTTCAGTTATTTGTTCAAATAAGATATTTGGTTTCCCATTTCTTATTGTTAGAAGAAATGGTATGGAATAAATAAAATTTCATGTCAAATACTTTGCAAACGTTTTATTACTGATAAAATTCTATTGAAGAAATACATTCTATTTTAAAAACCAGAAAAAATAATAAAAAAAGGATTTAGAGCAAAATAAATAAACGAATAAAATAAAGTAGTTTAAGAATCCATGCTTTTAAAATTGATTTGGCATGACTTTAAGCACATTGTCTAAAGAGGATCAAGTATTGATATCTTTTTTTAAATATATATCCTAGTATGAAAAAATAAATAGTTTTTTTTTACTGAAAGAGGAAAATAATAGGGCATTTATATTCAAAGTTAGAATAGATAGAGGAAGCAAAAATTCAGAAAGTTGTATATTTGTAAAATAGGATGATATCAGAATATTAAATCCAAAATAAAGAAATACTGAGGGAAAAAAATAACGTGAATTATTTTTTAAATGAAAGAAAGCAAAAAGAGATAAGCATATGCCAATAATATAGCTTGATTTTTTAGTCTATCTCATACAACTAAGTTTTCAACATTATGTGCCGTAAATTTGTTTTAAAACATCTCTTTTTATTGATGATGGTGGCATCCGCTTTACAACGGAAAGAGGGGGTGCAGTAGCTTCTGAGGGTATGGGCCCCTGAGCACCAGAAGGCAGAAGTCTGACTTCTAGTTCATATGAAGATGACACACACTTATCACATTCGCTTGCACGGCCTCTTTTAGCAGGGGGGAGGGCAAATTCACACACCTCACAGATAGAACGCATAAGAACAACCATACCCTAACCGGGACTCGAACCCGGGACGCCCAGTTCACGAGAAAGACGCATTACCCCACTGCCAAGACACTGGCACCTCTTTTTATTAAAAGAATTGAATAAAAGGATTAATTAAATAATTTAAATGATTTTCCAGATTTCATAATTAAATATCTCTACTGATTGAATTAATGTACATGGAGTTCTGAAAGCATATCAATGTAACTCTAAAAATTTGAGCATAATGATAAAGTGAAAAAGTACTTCCATATTTAAATTAGTTCTTGACATAAAGATGTTGTTTTGAAAACATTTTAAGTAATTTTTAACTTACTATTTACTTTAATTAAAATTGAGTACATTTAAAGTAATATTATTTTTGTTTGAAAAAAAAACCACATCTCTTTTAGGTTTTGAAGCATTCAAGTCACTGAATTTGGTAGTTCAACTTAGAAAGAGAGATAAAAATTTCTTTGGTTCAGGTTTATGGTGCTATACGTTTTGAAATTAAATAATACAATGAATTTTTTAATACTCATTAAGAGAGATGCTGCCATAGAACATATAAAGTACAAGATAAGAAAAGAAAAAAACATTTTAAAGGCTTCAAATGAATTCTATTTCTCCTTTTTATGATGCGGATTTCTATTCTAGCCCTCGATTGCATATTGAAAAGAGATTAATAATCCTACCTGAATCGGAAGAAGCATCTGCCAAGGAAATCTCCCCATGATATAAATAGCACTGACCGCTGTATAATCCTTCATATAAAAGAATATTTAATATTTTTCAAATATTCTTTACCGCAAAAAGAGTGAACTTCGAAATTACGTTATTCGCATTTTATTTATCGTTTGCAGGAAATAGAGCTAACCTTTTCATTTTTGTAAAGAGTTTCTTATAAAATGAGGACAAAAAATTATTGCTCTCGTTTATGTATTATTGCTTTTAAAATATTTAATAATCATTAAGCTATACAGCTACTATAGATAAATAAATTATGATAAATTGAAAATTAAAACTAAAAAAAACTTTAAAAATTCTTCATGGCAAGCTGAAACTGTTAAGCAGCATATAAGTCCTGCCTTAGAGCAACATTAGGACGATTTTGGGACGAACCTCGTCATTTTAAACAGCGATTATATGACGAGGACGACACCTGAACTGGCCAATCCTTTCACGGACGGATTTAAAGTGTACCAGAGCCACTTACACATCGATTCTTTGATGGAATCGGATTACGAACCTGTAACCCTCCAGTTACGAAGCCATAACCTAACCACCATGCCACAGCTGCCCTATGGCAAGCTGGAAGGCGAAGACAGATTCCTTTAGATATAAAGTTATTACCGGCAATATAAATTGTTGATGTTAGAAAAAGTCAAAAGTAGGGCTTGAAAATCCCTTTTCAACCCCAAATTCTAAGATATTGCAGTTATCAAAAAAATTTAAATAGAAAATTATTAGTCTCAATGAAGCTCTAATTTAGCAACTTGGATTTATTTTTCTTTATTCAATATTAAGAAAGTTGTAGAAAAATGAAAATCTCGCCTCATTTTGTAACGTCATATTCCAGGCCGGTTAAAATACAAACAAAATTTCTCTAATTGTCTTGTTCGCAATATAGCATAGGCAAAGCGTTATAAACTTTAGAACGAAGGATGATTGATAGACAATTTTCCTATAAGAATCAACCTAAAATCGGTCTATCATCATCGAAATCTGCTTAGTTTTATAAATAAAGATAATATATATAAATAAAAATGAATCGCCAAATGTATTGCTAAGCGCAACACACGAGAAGGGTTCAAACAATTCGGTTAATTTTTAAATTATTTTCGTTAAGACATGAGAAAGGTTCTTATAGAGAAAAAAATTGCGAGGAAAATAGTAAAAACGACACTTTTACCTTCTTCTCAAAATTCTTTCGTGTTTTTTCCCACCCTAATAAAGTTACGCTTAACATGGTTTGACCGATTATTTCAAACGATTCTGTTTATTTTATTAAGTGTTTGATGCGTTTAAAATTAAATATTACTAATTAATCGATTTTCCGGATTCTTTCTGAAGTACTTTTGGATTAAAATAAAGAGTAAAAGAAATTAAATACTTCTAATCTGTATTGCGTTGACCCAATTGGTGAAGAAAATTCACGCAGTATGCGTTGCCCCAATTAGTTTTGAAAATTCACCTATCTACACTGTATTGTAACAGTTAGTAACATTGTTTTCATTTTAATTAAAAATTTAACAATTCTGTGTGTGATATTGTTGTAACTATCACAATATCGATTGATAAATAAAATAGACTTGACTTGATTTCAGACAAATACGGACTTGATTTGCGGTTTTGTTTCATTTCAGATAAGAACTATAAAATAAATTGTTTTTAGGTTAGTTGTGTGCTATTCCATGCGTACGAAGTAGCGGGTAAAAGCTAGTTATTTCTAAAATCTAATGTGCTCGCTAATAAGAATTCATTTCCCTACTATATGTCTATATCATATACATTTTTTAATCTTTTGTAACCTTCAATTTCATGATTTCAGACATTCATGACAATAAAAACAGCTGCCATTTCATAAAAACAGAAGTATATAATATGTCGTCTGCGATAAGTAACCAATGGAAGCAACGGGGAATGTTTTTTTTTAAAAACGATAAACGTATCTTTTATTGAATTCAGAGGATCACACGTAGTTGTAACAAAGTATTAGGTTACAGTTAGTCTAATCCAATACATTAAACACGAATATTATTGTTTATGAGTTATCTGCTTTTAAGTTATACAGAGCAGCTGCTGCCATAACTCATCTGCTTTATTTTAAGTGTTTGAAACAATCTGGTTAAAGCTTCTAAAAATAACAGCGATGGCCTTGGATAAGAGGGCACTCGGGCTGGAGCTATTAAATGAATAAATGATCCGCGCAACTTAAAAGCAAAATAACGATGCCTATTAAAGAATGCATTCGTATGCAGGAAATACTCGTCTGCCGTTAATTCTCGTCTGCAGTTGCTATAGCAATGCTCGCTCCTTTAAGTCAAATTATTATGCACGTTTTCTTTTTTTTTCGGCGCGTCTTCTGTCAGATTTGTTTCAGAAATAGAAAACGACTTTTTAAAAAAATGCTCACATTACCTAGAATAGAATATTTAAAAGACTTGGCTGCAGATCATTTTGTTATTGCCTCTTTATTCTTTTGTATATATGAGAAAAAGTTCAAGGTTTCTGATTAATTATTTTTTTTTGGGGGGGGGGGGGTATTTAAAGTATAAAAAATGGATAGAAAGGATATTTTTTTTAAAAGGTAAAAAAATTACCATTTTTCTGAAATCCAAAAGTTAATTAGGCTTAAAATATTATTCTACATTTGGTTTAGCTTTTTTTTATATTATCGTTTCAAAAAATTCACGAAGTCTACATGTCTAATGCAAGTTAAAGCAGGGATATCTTTTTGAATTAGAAATTCTTTGGATGCTTTTTTTTTCATTTTTAATGAAACGATGCCATTTGTTTTCGTTTCTATTTATAAAAATATGTCTTTTTTATTAAAGTTAAAAAAATTGTTGCTGTCTTATTTATAGTTGACTGAAAAATATTTAAGAACATTTTTATTTCTGTTCGAAGCTACGATTTTGGATATTCGAACTCCATCATAAAATAACAAAAAAGAAATTAAAAATTATTCTAGAAATTCATACTATTATTTATAGATTCATTCAAATACTGAAATCTATTAAATGCAATATATATATTAGAAAGTGAAAATATGAAATAATAGGTCAGTAAAACGAGAGCTCATCTTGTCTTTAAAATTTTTTTCTTTTATTTATTATATATCATAATAGCTATTATAACTAATTGTTCTACTCCATTAAATTGCAACTTTTATACTTTGAGGCTAGTTACAGCTCACCAGATTCAATATTTAAAGATTCTGTTCAAAGCTTTTTCTAAACTTCAAACACTTCCTTAATGATGATAATAAGTTCGAACAGCATGGAATTAAAAATATATATATAATTGGTTGAGACGAGTAGAATCTACAAAATATTCTTGAAGTGATTTATGATTGCTCGCACTAGAGATATTATAAGTAGCTTTATTTAAATCTCTTATTCGTCAAGAAAATTGATGGTCATTAGAAAATTGAACTTATCGATTACTCTTCTTAAATCGATTGCTGGGTTAAACTAAAATAAAATCGCATTTAATTGTTTAATTTCGGTTTAATCAGCATTGTCTCTAGTCATAATTGTTGGAATTCCTGGCCTCACTATAACATGATGTAACACTTTCGCTCAAGCGCATTGGTGACGTCAGGAAAAAATCTCATGATCCCACAGTAACAGCTGTGAGTTTCAGTTTCAGTCTGAGTGTCTAATGAAGCTTTGGTTGGATTTCGGAGTGAGAACGGATCCAAAGATGGTTGTAAGCGATGTGAATGATTCCTACAACTAAAAGGATATATGTATATATTTGTAAATAATTATCTGTGCCTGTGTCCTCTTCCAGAAAATAAAAAATAGATGAAAATGAAAACCCTGGACTAATGCTTTCGATGTTGTGTTCTGATTCACGTTGGAATACCTCGATTCTATCTCATCTAGAAGTTTCCGGAACGACAAGGTAAGGGTACCTTTCTCTTACATTTAAAATAATTGAATTTGGGGCTTAGAAATCCCAAAAATAATACAATAATTAACGCTTATATCAAAAGATACGTAATTAAAAGATACGTAAGACCAAACGATTCCTAACTTTTCAAGGATATTTAACATTTCAATGTAACCATTAAGAACCCCGATTCCAAAGCTTAAAGAAATCTGAATTATTGTATTATCACCCCATTTGCAAAGCTATTTTTAACATTTAATCATTGAAAATTGATTTAAGATTCAGATAGTTTTCATAAAAGTATACAGTATTAATGAATGACTATAATGAAATATCCAATGGATGATTAATTTTACCTCAGTACAATGGTTACTGAAAGTTTCAATTAAATGCTTTATGTACTTTGATCTTCATTACTTCTTCAATGACATAGTTTTAAACTTCTAATTGTGATAGATATTACCATAAATCCCACTATTTAAGAAGCCTTGGTTAGTCCTAACAAGACTTATAAAATATACGCTATGCATTTCTCTAATTTTCTACTTTCATCTTTTTACATCTAAATATATTCTAGGAAACAGCAATGATATTTAAAAAAAGAACGCACGTTAAAACTTTATTACCACTGCTTATAGAAATAATATGCTGAAGTTAATTCCGGATTATAAGGACACAAAATTGGAAAAAATTTATTAAAAGCATGCTTTATACCAAAACCTACTGAACATAGAAAAATAAATAAAAATATCTTGATCATCATTGTTATGGGAAGGGGACACTTTAAATGTGATGATGAGAACCTTTTGGTATGATGGTTAGTTCTCATCATCCAGGGAAAGGTAGAGAAGTTTTGGGTCGATTACTTAATGCCGATGGTGAAACATATTTCCTACGGGAAGGGTTGTACCATGGCTGGTGATGATTTTTATGACGCAATTTTAGTTCTATCCAATGCTGTTGCGAAAGTCTGGCTATTCAAATTAAATACTCTGGGAATGCGCCAAAATTAAATTTCAGTACAAAATGAAATAAAGGTCAAAATTAGAAATTAGTATCCACAATGAAAACGATTCGAAATTCGCTTTAACAGTGAAATATAAAATATGGATATAAAACAGTAAAATATTTATATAAAATAGGATGAAAAAAATAATTTTAAAATGATTGAAAAAAAGAAGCAATAATAATAGTCATGAAAACTGGTATTATTGGAAATGTAATATTTATATTTTAAGCTGTTCTAAAACTATATCTGTGTTGTAAATAGTTTTCAAATTATAGCTGATAAACATCTAAATTTTTAATTAATGCAATTTCTTGATAAAATATTCTTAAGAAATCGCTCTTAATTGAATATTTTCGTTTTCAGAGATATATATGTACCCATTTTGGTAATTCTGGATTAAGAAAACTGGATTTTTTAACTCAAATATACATATAACGAAAAAAAGACACACCTTCATTATTATAATTAGTGTTAGAAGAGTTAAAATTGATATGTATGAAACAAAATAATCCGATTTTTTTAAATACTTAATACAGTCAGTAAAATACTATTTATTACCACTTCCGATTTCCAAAATGAGAATCATATATCTTATATACAATGTGCTAAATATGCATTAATTGAATATATATTAGTATCGAAATGTATATCGATCCAAAGATAATACATTCGTCACCTGTTCCTCTTTAAGAAATTCGAGAATTGGAATGCAGAAAATATCTGCTCTATTAATTAGATTATTTTAAAGACATATTAATAATCTCAAATAAGTCGTCACAAATATGTTTTCCATTTTATTTATTTAAATCTATCGAAATGCTCGATTTTAATAAGAGAAGAATTCTTTTCATGTAAGCTACTCCTAATTACGCTCAAGACGTACCGAACAATTTAGTCAAAGATTAATTTTACAGATACCAGCATCTGTTTGGCGCTAATTAGAATTTTCGTTAATAAAAAAAGTAGATGTTATTTCGTAATTACAACGTAAAGATATCTTTGAAAATTCATTCCTAGAGGCGGAAATTGTTCAACTTTTAAAATGAGAAGATTCTTCATTTGATGAATTTTATAGATACTAAGCTTTTGTGCTGATAGTATGTTAGTTGTTTTTAATGCTTATCTGTATTAATTATCTTTGTTGTAAAAGTTATATTTTTAATAGATTTTAAATTTTTTTATATTGGTTTATTGATTTTCTTGCAACTTCTGGATAATTTTATCCATAAATCATGTAGTGTTCTCAAAATTTTAATGAAAATTCACATTATTTAAGCTCATAAAAAATCTAATGTATTGTATTAAATTCCGTTTTTCATTAAACATGGCATATTGTAGTTACTAAGCATATAATGAATTTTTAAATCGATACATACTTTTGAATACATATTTGCGTTTGTCTTAAAAGTATTTTTGATAAAATATGAAAAGTTAAAAATATATGATAAATTATGTAAAATTACCATTCTTTTCCAAAAAAAAATCGTTTTTACTGATTTATTATATATAAAACAAAAGTTTTATTATGAAGTTTTTTTTATTTAATATGTATATAATAAACTTATTTTTTCATTAAAATGGTTTCTATGTTGTATATAATTTAATTCTAATTCATATTAACAGAAATTCCACAAAACGACAAGAAATTACGAAATTTCTGACTTAATTAAATACCGTTATTTTTAATTATATATCACAATACAAATTTGATC
Organism: Argiope argentata; assembly: GCA_026289955.1. NCBI lineage: Eukaryota > Metazoa > Arthropoda > Arachnida > Araneae > Araneidae > Argiope > Argiope argentata. The sequence continues at coordinate 1,050,924 of JAOUZG010028580.1, forward strand.
TTGAATACACACACACAAACAAAATTAGATTGAAACAACCGTACAAAAGATATACGTAGAATTTTAATTTCTTGTCAGAGTTTTATAACTTTTAATTGTATGTTACAAAATGTAAAGCAAACCATTTGAGGAAAACAACAAGTAAATGCTCTCTGAATATATTTTAATCACTTTATTGTACTCTAACTTAATTATCTGGTGTTGTTTCTAAATTTTGAATTTAATGATACAGAAGATAAATTGCGAATAAAAATTAAAATTTGTTACGATTTCCTTGCAATCCTATTATCGAAACCCCCCAAGGCGAAAAAATAAATAGTGCATGCAAAATAAGTTTGGTAGATTTATTCTTCTGTTCGACGCAAAGAGATTTGTCGAAGAGGCGAACAATTCCGATATTCTCAAGTGTATGCAAAGCAAAAGTATTTTTTAACGTTATTTTTACAAAAGTAAAAACTTACCATGCGGCAGGAACTGTTTCATTAAAGAGCTGCCTCACATGTTCCTGGATCTAAAAACAAATAAAATTTATTAATAAAAGAGTAAAACACAAGAGCTAATTGCTTATAATATACTGAAAAACATAAGGAAATTTCAAAGAAATGACATAAAAGCGTAAAACACGAGAGCTACTTGCTTATAATATCTGAAAAACATTAGGAATTCAATGGGTAAATGACATAAAAGCGTAAAACACAAGATCTACTTGCTTATAATATCCGAAAAACATAAGGAAATTCAAAGGAGAAATGGCATAAAAGAGTAAAACACAAGAGCTACTTGCTTATAATATCCGAAAAATAAGGAAATTATAAAGAAAAAAAATGACAAAAGAAAATTTAAGGAAGTACCAAGCCACTGGTACGTAACACCTTAAGTTAAGGTTAATTATTATTATTGGAGATATTTCACATATTTTTTATTCACATTGCAAAATTTTCTTTCAAATTAAACAGCAACTACAATGCACAAATAAACAAATTTATTTAGTATCATTATAACGCAGGTGTATGTGAATAAATGCAAATTACATTGCATAATTTACTATATACGGCATGTCCATAATTAAACAACCCTACTTTAAAGTTGTCAACAGGCGAAACTATTGTTCAGAAAGTTATGAAATTTTGTATAGGGCATAATGTTGGGATAGGAATTTGTTTGAATAAAAAAATAGTTCAAAATTTCGCCACCAGGGACATTTTTTTAAAATGAATTACACGTTTAGCACATTTCTGACAAATTTAATTACAACCAAATACTTTCAACATGACGACCATCATTTTCCGCTACCATATAGAATCGTAAGATAGCATGCCCCACAATTGACCACAGCAAGCACGTCAATGCCTTTCGAGCATAATTTTCATGCCAGATGGAGAACGTCCTCCACACATTAGCCGTTGTGTAAAGGACGTTCTCCATAATCATTTTACAGAAGAACGTGACTTAAGCCGTCACTTTCTTCTTCTGTGTCCTCCCCGGTCTCCAGACCTAAATCCATGTGACTTTTGGCTTTGGGGGCATGTATAACATCTGGTAAGACGTGATAATCCAAAAATTTTACCTGACTTAAAAAGCAGCATCTCACAGCATGTTGTTACTGTTTCCCAGAATACACTACGGCCAACTGTGGAACATGCTATCTTACGATTCCAGATGGTAGAGGAAAATGATGGCCGTCATGTTGAGCATGTTTTGTTGTAATTAAATTTGTCAAAAGTATGCTAAAGATGTAAAACAGCTCCTGGAAGCGAAATTTAAAACTATTTTTTTATTCGCCCAAACAATATCCTATCCCTTCAATATGCCCTATACAAAATTTCATAACTTTCTGGACAATAGTTTCGCCTGTGGACAACTTTAGGGATAATCGGTATCATAAAATTACATCGGATAATAACATACCTTATTTACATTGTTATTAAATATACTTTTGTTAAAATTGAATAAAAAAGACCAAGAGGCAAATTTGATTTAGCTGAAAGGTTATTTATATATTTATGCAATAATATGTCTTATAATATATCTTTCATGCAATAATATGCTCCGCAGTTATTAAGGAAAAGCCTTAGAATTTCAATTAATTTCTTTTAAAAATCTTAATTAAAACTTTTCGTTTGCAAACATTTACAATCCAAGAAATATTTGCCTTAACTCTTTCGGCCGTAAAGGCGGTATTTTAAGCTCTTAATTTTTATTTCTTTTCAACCCTCATTGTGGCATTGACCACGACTTCCTGATTCCTGTACCCGTGATGAAAATGAGATGATATGAAAGGTTGATGTTCTCTCGGTGACCCTTATTACTAATTTCCTTCATTTTTTTTATTCCACAATTTAAAAATCCAGGGCTGAAAGGGTTAAACATTCTAAGTCAATAATTTTTTTAAATGCTAACTAAGCCGATAATTTTTAATTTTTTTAATGATTTTGACAAACTACATGATGTAATTGTACTATTGTAAACTTTGATAATTTAAATAAAAATAGTAACATAAAGAATGCAAAATAAAGTGACAAAATTAATATTTGTATCTAGAGTAATATGTTGAAAAAAGGGGGAAAGCAATTCAAAATGAATTCGAAAGATCAATTAATTAACAATGTTTAATTTTAAAAGCACGCAAAACTAAAACGTTTGAAACAATCGGTCGAAAACATGTTAAGCCTAACCACATTAGCGTGGGAAGAAAACCAACTGAAACCTTACTCATTTGGCGGGAAAGTTATTTTTAATTAATAAAATAACCAAATTAACGCACTAATATTTGAAACAACTGTTTTAACATCAGGTGTCATCCACGACAAGATTTAAAAAATTATATTTGAACTTGAGTGACAGGGAATTAACTATGTTTGCTTTTAAATGCATCAAATATTACGAAAATAAAAGAACCGTTTAAAATAATCCACCGTTAAAATCCACCGAAAACATGTTATGCCTCATTTCATTAGCGTGTGGAAAAAACAAAATGGATTCGTTACTGATTTGGCGACGAGGAAATGAAGATTTTCTGCTACAAAGTTAGTTTTTAATTAATTAATGAAAAATTAATGAATTAATATTTGAAAAAACTGTATTAACATCAAATGCGATCCACTACAAGTTTAACAAAATTTATTCGAACTTGATTGGATGAATAAAAAGTATTTTTTGACGATTGAAAATTTAAACAAGATTATATTATATATATATATATATATATATATATATATATAATGATATTTTTAAACTCTTAATTTGAATTCTAATTAATTTCCAAAGCCCTATCTTAATTTAGCACATAGTAATATCATTCTAAAATATTCTCTTATTTCATGATCCATTTCACTCGCTCTAGTTAATTAATTCAAGAGAAACTGTGTAAAATTGCTGAAACATGTAAACGCCTGTTACTCTCTCACACTCCGTGGGAGAGATAAAAATTGCTGACCTAAACAAAATACTTTAAAAAGATCCCTGTGTTTCCCTTACCTCTTATATGTGAGAATTGGAAATCCCCACTGAAATCCAAGTTTGTAAGCTCTATAAAAAATATTTATCCCTATCAAAGTCTTGGCATTTAAGACCAGGGATAATGATTTCCCGCCCCTTTTTTGTACACTTAGCTTTCGTGAAATCCGTATTGTGTCGTAACACAATCCGTATTGTGTCGTAACACAATACGTGTGTTGTGCACGTCGCCTTCGTTTGTAAATAATGCCTGCTCCCGTGATGGAATAAAAAGAACTAAAAATTCAACCTGTATTCTCCATGATTTCGGCCACGACTCTGCTATTTATTCTCAGCAAATCATTTAAATGTGTTTTTCATATATTATATATATATATATATAGTAGGAATTGAAAAAATTTCATCTCAATAATTGATTTTTGTTTTCACGACAGGCGTTTAGTTCATTTAAAGCCCACTGTGTCAATATTTTAGTTCCCATAATACATTTGCCTTCGTTGTTGTAATCTACAATGTTAACAATTTGAAACAAAGAGTTGAATTTATCATCATAAAGACTATGTACTGTTAGTGTATGAACTCAGAAGAGAATTGAGGATATCAAACATGAATTTGTATGGCATTAGCTCTTTTGTATTTTAGCCTTTATAATTCTTGCTTTGTCCTATTCAAATTAATTCTTAGATATAATAATGCATTTTGCCGTTTTTCGGCTGGAAAAAATAAAGAACTAAAGGCTCGAATAGAATAAAAGATGTATATTGATATTTTATACTACCATGCTAAATCTTGAAAAATCAATATATTTCACAATAGATATTGTTAATTTAAAGATAAAAATTTGTACCAACAAATTCTAAATTAATCTTTTTGATATTTAAATATTTTTATCATTGAAATGAAGCGAAGTGACAAAAATATTAATAAAATAACAATAAAATTGAATATTTCAATTTTAGCTACATTTTTGTTGTCGCTGTTGAAAATTTCTCAGATTAGAAAGCAGGAAAATCTTCGAAGCCTTTGAATAATTTTGTAAATTAATTGTAATTTCTTCATATCTCTATTATAACAAATAATTGTTAAAATACTGAATTCATTAATTTTTTACGGCATGATTTGTGTATACATTTTATTTTAAAAACACGTAGTAATGTTAAAAATAATTACCCGTTTTTATTTTTTAATTATAATTATACAATTATTTGTCTACTGATATGCTATTTTAAATGAATTAACCTTTAAAAAGATGCAAAATTATATTCGTTTGAATGAAAGGCAAGAAACATTAATCAGTTTTTATGTGAATGATATTTAATTACAAAAGCTTCATAAAAATATACTAATAAAAAAGATAACTTTATTTATACATATCTTTTCAACCCAAATACAAAAAAAATCATGTATGACGAGCAGTATTTTGTTAATCTCTTTTTTTTTCTCGGTAATGAACTAAAATTCGGAAGGCAAATTAACAATTTACACACATTATTCATGCTAGAGAATAACTAATCAAAGAATAAACGATTAATTAATTACCGTCGTGTATTTTAATGCATAAATATCATACATGTGTAATAATCTTTCTAATGGGCTGAATACACTTAGTCACGAGAGAAAAAAACCTCGTAATGATCCCATCCAATACCTGCCACTAGGAAAATTGGTAATCTGACTTGCATACCAAAAGTCCTCAAACCTTATTAAAGCGAGACTACTGCAGAACAACTCACAACCGATGCATTAGTCGCACGCGTTTATCTAAAGTAGATAATCAAAACTAATGCGTTTTTGGTAATGATAAGGGCTTTGATAGCTGTAGTTGATGGAGCTATGTGGATGATCAGCCATGAGACGCAAATAGTGGATATTTATAGTGAATTTTAGATGTATTTTGGATCAGAAAACAATGGTAGTTTTTAAAAAATAAAATGAAATCTACGATCACAAAATTTAAGTTATGTGAGAACATTATTAATTTTATATCATTATTGGTCTTGATTAATTTAAGTCATTGCCAGTTTAAACCGGCTCGAAACAATTACGAAACTTCTCTATCCTTCTGTAATATACTTATAACGATAATTTTTCAAACTTTCATTTGCAATTTTTCTAGCTGGCAAACAAAGTTTTGGAGCTCGATAGCTTTGGAGATGAAATAACAAATATGATGTCATAGTTCTTGGTAACCTTTTAAAAACACATCTGCTGTCAAAGAAGCATACATAACAGTAAAGCAATACTGGTAAAAGCAGATAAAAATATTTTTTGTCTGTAAATTACAGATACATCAAAGCCTCCTAACTAAAAAAAACATCTTAGTCTCACATGATGACAATAAAATGATATAATTATGTGGACAATCTCTGCAATTTGAAAGTCGAAATTTTTTTCAAGATCTATCGTGATCAATTTATTCCCACAGAGCATTCAAAATTATCATGTTTTGTTTTTTAAAAGTTTCTAACATTTAGTCATTAATTTATGACGTTCTTTGCGGAGTCTTTTAAAGGCACAGAACAGGTGTATTTTCAAAAGTAACGAAGAGAACCAAGAACGAGGAAATTATTTTCAATGGAACTTACTTCAATATTTTATGTAATTTTGAATAAAGAGAAAAAAAACTGAAATATGTTATTTCAGTTTTTATGTTATCATGTGAGAATATTATTATTTTTAAGGCATCGTTTGTCTTAATTAATTTAAGCCGTTATTCAATTTAAACATGGTTTCAAACGATCATGTGATTATCAGAATGCACATGCGCCGATATATCAAGAATCTGGTTTATAAAGGTTCAAGTTTTTGTTGACGATAAGTGGTCAAATGAGAACCATATTTACCATTTTATGTTTCTAAAAAAAGAAAATTGATGTACTAAAGTGATACATCGCCAGTTTTTTGCCGACATATTTTGAGGCATCAAAATATATATAGAAACATATATTTTGATTACTGGTTAGAAAGTAAAGATATTTGTATTAAAAATTTATTTGAAAATGCAGTGCAGTAACTTAGGCGAAATGTAAAATTAATTTATTACCAAAATCTTTAATATTTATTTTCTCAAGTACAGTTCTAGCTATGATCTGCCAAAATTTTCACTACATTAACTTTGGAATGAACTATTACTAAGTATCCGATTCTCTTTCAAAAGAAATTATTTAATGTTCGCCAAATGTATTCTTAAAAAAAAAGAATTTTCATGAGCGATCGTTATCATGTCAGATTTTAATTTCCTGCCCATTTTAAGCCTGCTGTTTTAATTAGCTTCAAGGTGGAAAGTTTTAAAACCAAATTAGTAGCAATTTTATTAAGTACTAAACACAAACCAATGGAACCACAAAGCATTTTGACGGATTTGCTTACATTTCCTTTATTCCAACATGAGTTCATTAGACGAACTTTCTGACGAACGTTAATTTAAAAGAATTCTACTTTCTGTAATGGATTGCAAACAAGGATTAAATTTTTCCTCTTCTAGAACATCCAAAAGGTTTTGGCAATCAGATGGAATGTAACAAGTTTTTGGTAAATTTCACAGACTGTGGGTTGAACAATATTACAGGATTCAATATTAAAGATTTTGGCAACAGTTTAGTGTTTTAATTCGCCAAGGTTTTGGTGCTTGTAGTTCAGCTTTCAGTCTATGTTTCCAGATAAAAATGTTGGCATCATAAAGAATCAACTCTTTTCTTTAAAATTATGTACTGATTTTTAGAGCATACCTATAAGACACTTTTAAAATTAGACTTCTATTCCAGATTAAAAGCATATTCATTCCATTCGTTATAAAATTCAAATAATAAAGGGATAGATCATGTTTGTTATAATGTTTTATGGTACCTAAAATCTGCTTTACCTTCAGTCATTTTGTAGATTACAACGAATTTACTCTGCATTTTATATACACAACATTATTTGGGGAAGGCATTTTCCCTCGTAGCTAAAATTAAAGAATTTTAATTTTTTAAAAAAATATAATCAAATTGAATATGTAAAATAATTCTAAAATATGAAAAAAACTATTGTCTCGGAATTTATAGGCTGTTCAAGCTAGTGTGGTTCAAAAACTGACTTCAACTATTTCTATGACAAGAATATTTTATTAAATATGTTTCAGAAGACCTGTGGATTACAAAGATATAGATTATTAACTTTTCAGCATTACATTTATCAACTCAAAGAGCATACAAATAACTCATAACATTATTTGATATATTTTTTCCAAGGGCAAATTTAGATTGATCTCTATTTGGCAATTTGCTATTATACCTCTATTAATATTCCTAATCTACATATAAAATTATACTATAACATTTTATTTTATTATATTATATTACAATAGCAGTTTACATTTAATATTTGCACATAAAAGATAGAATATCTTATATTAGAAAATTGCTTTTATTGTCTGAATCTTGAATTTTATGAGAAATCTCACAAGAACGATGCGAAGATGCAGACTTTATTGTTTAGGAAAATGTGTCTGAAATATTGGCAACACAAGCTACAAACTCTCGGCGAATTGACTCGATTTTATCCACTAATTTCGTCGAACAGCAAAGCTATTGAACGCAAGTAAAAAAAAGACGTTCTCTCAAGCTAACCCAACAAACGTAGCTTGTTCTCCGAACTGATCTCTTCTCCTTCTTAAACCGTACCTTTAAATAGCGTCCCAATGAAATGGGTGGGACTCACTCAGAAACTGCACGCTTGTTCCGAACAAGCCTGGAAATTTCTCCAACACTCCCAAGGGACCAATATCTATTTCTCCAGTTTTTACTACAAATTTTAGCGTATAGTAAAAACCATTAGTGACCACATTATATCGCTAACACATCTACATCCCAAATTAGTCAAATATGGCGATCTTCTGTTGTAAATCCTTTTAGAATTGTTTCTTCTCGCAGATGCGCCATTCTATTGTAACTAATTTTTATACAATTAAACTCTTTACATTTAATTTTACACAAAAATTCATAAATAGTTACAAGATTTACATCTAATGTACACAAAATTCATAACACTAATTTCTGGAAATAAGTAATTTCTTTTACGGTTTTGGGTTTTGTTATCATTTTTATGCGAAAATAATTGCAAAATCTGAAGCTTTCACCGCATGATTGTTGAGAATAACTAAAATTGTAGAAAAATAACAGCAATAACCAATTAAAATTTTTGTTTCATAAATTTTTCTGCTTTGTTTTAATCTCTTTAAAAATAATCATTTTCTATATATAATATTTTGAAAAGAAAATTATGAAATTTTCCTTTTTTTCCCTCTTTGCATGATAAGAAAATATAAGTGATAAATAACAGTATGAAAATATAATCGAACGTAACCGTAACTTGTATGGCAACGTAACCGTAACTTGCATGGAAACGAAACCATAAACTACATGGAAAACGTAACCGTAACATGTATGAAAATATAGCAGTAACATATATAGAAATATAACAGTAACATATATAGAAATATAGCAGTAACATATATGGAAATATAGCAGTAACATATATGGAAATATAACATTAACATGCAGGGCCCAACTTAGCCTAGTTGGGGTCCGGGGCAAAAACTTATTTGGGCCCTTCTCTGCTTAGCTATTTTAGTAATAAAGATTCATTAAAGAAGAAAACGTAAAATAATATTTATACTCCATTTGGGGGCCCCTAATTATGTGGGGGACCGGGGCAACTGCCCTTATGCCCCTGCGTTAATCAGGCCCTGGTAACATGTATGAAAATATAATTGTAACATACAATCATACAATTGGAAATATAACTAACATGAATGAAAATATAACCGAATCAAATCTTAAATATTGTTACACATTCTTTATTTTTATTCCAGACTTAGAAGAATTCCCTTTTTCCAATAGTATTTATGATTTTTCCCATGAATATAAAATATTGCGATACGACGACACCTCAAAAACGAAGCGAAAACATAAACATCACTACAAAAACACAAAACCATCGTGCAATAAGAAATCCAACTACCACCAAAATGACAGCCCCCTTCCAGAGGCTCAAAAGTCGTGACGAAATATGAAATTATCACGACGGGCAACGTTTTATCCAAAGTAGTAGCATCAAAGGGGGATTAAAACGCATTTTGCCTTCAGCCCAAGGTTTTGTGCTGGGGTATGACAGAAATCCCCCCCCCCCTGTCCAGGCAAATCGACCGAGGATGCGTTAAAATTTTGCCTATGTTTCTCCCTATCTAGCGGCATGTTGAAATGACTCCAGCTCCGGGGAATGAACCCATTTAGCAGAACATATCTCAGCAACTCATCTCAGCTCATTCAGCTGTTTCAATTAAGTTTCTCGGCTTGAAGTCTCCGCGATGCAGTTTTCAATTATTAAAAAAGAAGTTCACGGGCAAACAATGCAGAACAGAAAGTAGGATATGAAAAAGAAAGGAGATTTTTATTCTTTCTGGACAAATATATATATATATATATATATATATATATTTGGAAAAGGCATGTAAAAGAAAATTCTTTTTCCTGGCAGTATGGTGCTATATTTGGAATGGAGATTTGGTTGGTGAGAAAAACTGGGGTCATCCTTAAATCGGTAGATGTGAAGGATAATGTGGAATGTTTTACGAAATGTCGAAGTACAGACGGAGAGAAATTGACATTCGAACAATTTTTATTCGGAAGAATATTTTATTTAAAGCAATAAAAGATGTATTTTCGTTTTTGTCTACTTTACGGGGCTATTTTAGTTTCTCAAATTTTTTTCCCTCGCAGATCGAGCACATTTTCCGCTTGCATTTGGTATTTACGTATTAAGCCGTCGATCATTTTCGCCAATTCAAAAAACGGTCGCAAATAGGTCACATACGTGCCAAAATTTGATTTGCCACGTATTCAAAAGCATTAAAGAATTTTGGCCACCAAAATGAAATTTTGAGTGGTTGTTGGTGGATCGACGGTCTAATACGTAAGTATCTTGCATTTTTCATTATTTTATGTTTTAGTTAAGCTTAACAAGAATTGTGTAATTTAAAAACAGCTTAAAAGGTGAATTTTCTTAAACTTTTCTTCCAGTTATGTGAATGATTATATTTTAAATATAATAGAAACGATTGTTAAATACAACGCGTATTTAAAGATGAAAATATAATACAATGTGAAAAAAGATATTTTGTATACATTGAGTGTGCGGTTTTCCTTTTCTCTCATTATGTAATAATTCGTAAGAAGCACAAATTCAGAGATGATTTTACAGATAAAAAAACTACTGTAATTAGATTAAGTATAATTACTTCCAATTTGAGTTTTTTCTTATCAAAAGAGTTAAAATACATTTGCGAAAAAAAATACAAAACCATTTTTAATGTAAAGATTAACTTATGGTTACACTTATATTAATCTGGAAAATTTCGGATGAATTCTGTCATTTAGAAAATCTTCTGCATAATTTCTTATTTTTATACAGAAAACAGCTCCTAGCTATGCTTGTATACGTCCTCGCATGTTACTGAAATACTCCTTTTACATATCGCATTGTGAAACCATGGCTTTAGTTATCAGTTTCCCGCATTTTTGGAGCGTTTTAATTTACTGAGTACTTAACAGTTGTGATTTTAATTTCAAAACTGTTTAGTTTAGTTATATTAACGTCCCATTATAAAGCAACACTAACGCTACTGAGAGCCAGACCCAGTAATTTTGAATTGCGGCCAGACGATGAACACCACACCACATGAGCGAAAGTATGTTTGCCCTTGACAGATTTAACGTGTAACAGATCCCCATACAAGGCGGTTCTCTGATGGAATAGGGTCTACAACCTAAAACACTACGGTTCACGAGTCAGAAACTGAATTCGAAAAATAAAACCCTATCAACAAACAAGACTGACTGGCAAATTACAGGCAGTATTCTACAGACGACTTAATGTCTCTTGGTTACTCATTTTGCACTTTTTTTCAACATTTTTTTTTGTTTATTATGCAAATAACTATTAAAAGATGTACTTGTCAAAACCAGATTGGACTGTAAAATTATAAATGCATTCACATAAATAAACTGTTTTTGATATCCTGGGAATAAACTTCATTGAATTTTCAATTTCTAACTAACAAATGTGTAAGTCCGTGTTTCCCAACACGGGGCCCGCGCCCCACAGGGAGGCGCGCCGTCTCGCAGGGGGCCAATTTGAAAATGGCTAGATATCGGTGCCAAATTTTACATAAAATAGCAAAATTTTAAAAAAATAATTAGGAATAATTTCGTTTGACGAGACCAAAATATAAATTGGGTGATTGACGTCGTCGAGACAACTTCCGGTCCACCGCAGAGCGTGCAGTTAGCATGTGTGTGTGAGGGTGGGGTGGGGGTGCGGAACAACAGCCAATCTAAAAATCTGCTAAAAAACGCAATTGTTCGCACCAAATTGGCCCATAACAACTTCTGTAGTGTTTCACATCATTCAGTAGGTGTTAATCTGAAATAAGTGTCCATCAAAACTATTGCAAAAGCTTGTAGTTTTTATAAATATACATATGGGCCGGGATGGCCTGGTTGGTAGAGCGTTAGACTCGTACTTCTTAGGTTCCGGGTTCGAGGCTCACCGACCAAAAGATTCCCCGAGAGTGTGGCGACTGGCGCTCGTTAAATCTGTTCGTGGTCGCAAAGTCCTCCATATCGAGAGAAATATTACTGGGGTACAGGGTCAGAGGTGATCGATCTCTGTTCCAGGTCTAAATTACGATCTGAGATGTATGAATGAATTTGCATGAATGTAGTCCGCCCTCTAAAAAGGGTTGTGACGTGTGTGCAGCTAAGTCATACACTTGGCCCTAGATGGCGCTACTTGTAAAACAAGAGACGTATATAACCGTCTTAAAATCTGCTGATGTATCAGCGGGGCTTGTCCATGGCATGTGCCATAAGTAACAATAACAACATAAATATACATATTCATTGTATAGATTTAATTGGTAAGCATTTTTATTTATTTTAATTTTATAAGCATAACCTTCCAGAAAATTTTGTCAAGTGGAAATCATATAGATACCTTTTGATTTGCGGTGCCGGTGTAAAAATGTGTTATATACATTCAAATAAATATGCATTTTTAGTATACATTTATTCTATTCCGCGGTGAGGTAATTGTAACACACATTTTGATATTATTTTTATTTCTTATAGTCAAGTGAACAAATCAATTTTTTAATGTTAAATATTATGTTTGTTACATGGGGGGCGTGAAAACTTTAGAAAGGTTAAAGTGGGGCATGGCACAAAAAAGGTGGGGAAACACTTGTCTAGGTGTTTTGAGGAGAGAGTGGAATTAAAAAAAATTGAATTTGAAAAATGCTTTAGGATTAGCTAGCACATATACAATCTCACTAATTGAGATATCTTGACAAAATCGGAATTAATCACCCACAACACCTAGTAACTCCCTACAACAGCCTGATTCCTGGTATTTCCTTAGGTGCAAGAATCAAGATAAGGAGTGACAGAAATCTCAGGGTTCACCGGAAACGCGGGGATTCATTAAATATTCCACCTTATATCTTCCACCATCCGCAAAAATGACTCGGTCGCTTCACACTCGGGGAATGAACTCATTTGCCGGAGTATATTTCAATAACTCGACCGGGGCTCTCCTCCCTCCTCTCGGCTTTTTCAATTACGCCCTCCTCCCTCGAAGATTGCGGCGAGGATTCTCGGGAAAGAAGTTCTTAATGAATAAATGGAAGTTTTGGGCTAAACAATGCGGGTTGGAAGGATGATGGAAACAGAAAAAGAGGAATTTCATCTCCCCTTCTCAGAGAAGAATGCCTTTGGGGAAGGGGTTGATGTAGCTTTTTCCGGATATTAGGGACTTAAATAGGGAATGGTGGAAGATGGGTAAGAAGAATGGAGGTGTGTGTGTATGTACCTGAAACCTGTTGGTTTGAAAGGAAAAAAGTCATTTCCACTAATATGTCTGCAAGAGAAAAATCGGCTGTTTAATGCAAAGGAATATTCAAAATAGTTAGGAGGGTGAAGTCTTCAGTTTCTTGTTCTTTTATATGTAATGCATTTTCAAATATACTAAAAGTTCCTAAGTAAAAGCCTTTTTTATATGTAAGAGTTATAACGCATACTAATAGTTACTTATACTATAAGTTATAAAAGAACTAGATTTTTCAGATAGCTGACCTAGAAGGGGGATGTAGAATAGGGGCACAAAATTCCTTGATGTCAGGGATTAGGAAAATGATTACGACATATGGAAACGTGATGAGTTATGCAGGGATTATTGAATGTCTAAGGTATCCTGAGGCTTATATTTTGACTGCTGACGACTTTTCAACCAGGATTCAAAGACAGTTCGAAAAGCCTACTATTAGGAATCGAATAATAGGAGAAGTTTTTGATATTTCACACAAAAACTGAAGCTGAAATAGGACATTTGTTTGCTTGTAAAAATAAAATTCTTGTATGGTTCATCACAGTCAAACCACTAAAAGATTACGCAATTTTAATAGTAATTAACATGTTACATAGGATTAAATGTCGTTTATATTTACAAACCGTTTCCCAAATCGAATTATCTTACTCAATACAGAAGTTTAATTGTTTGAAGAGAAACAACTTTTTTACATCCTTAACCAAAATTTAGGATGTGGTGAATGAACAATTTTAAATTAATTTTTATGTAAATATTTTCTTTACTTATTTATTTCACTTCGGTATTAATCCTTTCAAGGACCGTGGAAAACATGCTCCAAACCACATTTTTCAGTTTTTGTATGAAATCATGTAGATTGACCCAGGTTATGATGTTTTAGATGTATTAGATGTTTCAGTTCCTTATCTCACAAACAATGGTGTATCTTAATTTGTTAATTATTAATTACCCATAATAATTAATTTAATTTATTCAATAAGCTAAATGAATTACTTTTAGCCAATCTGAATCCTAAAACTATTTTAATATACCATAACTAGAAAAAAAAATGACCTTTTAAAGGGTTAATATACATAAAAGGTATACAGAAAATTTAACGAAAGGATTAAATAAAACATTTTATTTCAGTTTAATGTGAATACTGCCCCAGAAACTCAGATAATGTAACAAATCTTCACACAAACGACTTTGCTTTATCCAAAAATCGCATTCGCATTGCCTTTGTTCGCATCAATACCAACATGAAATAAAATTCGGATGTTATATCGCTTCAGATGGAAATTCAACGACGGTTAATACCAGAAATCGTAGATCCTTTAGTCCATCGTAATGACACGAATTCATTAAAATTCTGGCCATTTCTCGCATTAAGTTGGGATAAAAATGCCGCCAGCGAACATTCAATAATTAGGTACGTTAGAACTGCCGTAGTTTTGGGGTATTGACGGGAATAAGTTAAAATTCTGCCTTTAACAAATGACAGGTAGAAAAGACTCGTGTAATTGAACTCATTTTCTCCATGAATCATACTTCTGTAATTCATCCGAGCTTCTTCAGATTTTTCAATTTAAAGAATATTTTTTTCTAGAATTCATTAAAAGATTTAGAGAAGTTAGCTCTTTATGTATAGATAGAAGTTTTGACTTAGATAATTCACGTATCAGAAAAAGCCTTGATTTTATTTCGGTATGAAAACGAATAATAATTTTTGCAAGCGACAAAATACGTGAAAGTCAATTTTTTGGAGGGTAGCTTTAAATATGGATGGAAGGCGACATAAATGAAAAATGATTTGAGTTGGATCCATTGAAATCCATTACCTTCTTGTAATATCAAAACCAGTCATGCAAGTGGCGTCTAACTGTAAAAACGCTACAATACACTGTGCAATGAGATTGCTTCCAACATAATTTGGTGCAAAACGTTAGGGCATTACAAAATAAGATTAATTTTCAGTTACAAAAATGTTCAATTCTATCGGTTTAGCTCAAAACTTTGCTTCTAGAACAGTAAAAAAAAAGAACACTTAAAACATATATTTGATCATTTTTCCAATCCTTTTATCCTTTACAAGGTACGGAGAAAGGATAAAATATTTGTTTTTTTAGACACAAGAAAAGTCTTCACTACACTACTTACTATTTCTGTTGATGTACCAAACGGATGGATAAATAGTTTGCAAAATGGAATCCAATCAGTCGTCAAAATCTCTACCGTGAATAATTCGACCAAGAGAGCAATCTGAACTATGAATACAAATTGTTAAAAGGAAAAAAAAAACGGTTTTAAACTGTAACCGGTATTTAAATAATCAATGTAATTTCAAAAAATTTGAGCAAATACATATGAATTTTGAGTGTTTTATTCATAGCAATAATGAACTAAATCAAATAATTTTTTGTAGTAAATCAAAATATAAAATTTCTATACGATTTACATTTATCAACGCTAACTCGAATGTTCTTTGTAAAATTCACTTTTATACATCTTATTCATGTAACCTATTATACCTAAGCACAACTTTCATGACTATAGCTGTTATTGTTCAGAAGTTAACTCAAATAGTCGTGATATATTTAAATGGGCCCTATATGCATAACATATCGTAACGGTGAGCAAAATGTGTGTCTCGAAGAATATTCAGTATGAAGTAGATAGGAAAAAAACTTCTTTAGAGTAGTTGAGTTAGATTCTAAATTCTAACCGCTCTTTTCAGAAATTTAAAAATAATGGTATAAGGATTTTATATTCATCAAAAAATTATATTTATAACAAAATATAAATTTAAAAAAGACGGTCGTGGCTTTATTGCAACTTTAATAAAAATTTAAATTAAAAAAAAAACTTTTGAGTTATTAAATTTTATAATACAAAATTATTTTTGGGTTTTAAAATATTTATTTTGACTTGAGGCTACTTTTGTCGCACTCATAAAAAGGTTTTTATTTTTAGAAAAAAATGTTTAATTCTTAAATGTAATATGAAGTCAATATATTGAATATTTCTTTAGGTTTATAAAAATTGAAAGAAAGAAAAAAGATGGTGAATGAATGAACCTTAATATAATTGAAATATCTCGAAAGCAAATGCAAATAACCAGTTCATATTTTCGCAAGTTATTCGTGAGTAGAGCGAAAACTTTTATTTGTGAAAGCAGTTTATAAATAAAAATGCATTTTTTATACATGTATCATCTAATTTATAATAATAAAACTATATTCTACACATGAGAGCAAATATTTATTCTATTTATAAAACTTTATTTTACACTTCCAAAATTTATAAATCAGGATGGCATAAAATAAATTTTCCTTTTGTTCTTATCTACGACAAAATCAAGGAAAATTAAATCAAATATCATATGCATGAGATGGAAGTAGAAATCATTAAAAAATGTTTATTAAATGAAATAAATGCCTTACTGACAGAAATTAATCTTTTATTAACTAGGCCTCATTGAAAAATTTTCAGTAAGCCAACATTCCTTGCTTATGAGAAAATGTATAATGGTTTTGAATTTTTTTCTATTATTCTTATTTTAGAGGATTCATCTTCTCGTTCCTTCTGAAATTTGTTTCATCCCGTTATTATTTATTTGTAGTTGCCTTCTAAGTGGGAAAGTTTTTTTCATGGCCTCCCTATATTAATAAATATAATTTTTTATTATATATATCAGCAGCACCCGCATGGCATTGCCCGTTTGGTATAGGATCCAAGAAGAAAAATTAGTTTTAAAATTAAATCTATCCTCCACCCGATATGATATGGGCATGTTACGCAACATCAGACAATATATATATATATTTAGAAATGATCAAAAATAGCTACAAAACAATTTTTAAGTACACACTAGGAGATATTTAAGCTGTTAAAAAGGTAATAATATATGTCCGTTTACAAATCACTGACTTTCAGTTCAAAGTTAAATTTCATTCCTTTCTACATAATGAGATGTGAATTTCTGTTTAAAATCAGACGTAAACAAAAAAATGTAACGCATATGCATATCACAGCTCTTGCTATGTGCACATGTGGAGTTTGAGGTTTTTGAGCTTGCATGAGTAAGTAAATATCGCAATTAAAAAACTGCCCTTTTTATTTTGATATGATTTTAATGTACCAAAATCCCCCCACCAATAAATGCTAAACAAAATGGTATAAATATCTTCAATATCCACTAATTATTTCTCGAGTTTTTACGGTTACAACATACAAGCGCTTTTAAGAGACTTCTTTTTATAATATGCATAGATTACATTGGATAATTATATGCATAGTTTATTTTTCTATTAAATATATTGTTAAAATTGAATAAAAATGCTTAGATGTACATTTGATGTAACTGTATAGTTATTTATGTGTTTGAAAGGACAAATTCGTATTTTATGCTATAAAATACTTCGCAGCTATTGAGGAAATGCTTTAAAATTTCCATTGAATTCTTACTGAAAATCCTAATTATATCTTTTTGTTTGCAAATATTTAAAATTCAAGACATAACTGCCTTATACCTTTCGCCCTCTCGGTGGCAAATGCCACCGCGATTTTAAAACTTTTAAAGTTCATTTCTTTTCAAACTTTATGTTGGCATTTGCTACGACTTCCTGGTTCCGTGTGGGGAAAAATGAGATGAAATTAAATGTGGATGTTCTCTTGTTGTCCCTTATCACTAATTTCTTTAAATTCTTTAACACTTTCAGGAGACTTCATTTTATACTATATTAGAACTTCAGAAAACCATAATAATGATGTAAATAACTGTTCAGAAATTTATCACAAAACTGCTTGAATTTAGAAATAATAATAAAAACGCTTCTGACAATTAAAAAAAATGTTTTGCATAATATTGGTATTATAAATGTTTCATTTCATTTCAAATACGAAATGCATTAATATATTTTTTTCAAAATTAAAATAACGGAGTTTAAAGTATACCTTTGGCAAATGACCAACCACGATTCAATTTGGCAAATGATCAATTACCTTTCATTTCCTTGAAAAAATTCCACATAAGAAATAACCAAAAGTAATTTAATTCAACCTCACGCAGAGTCAAAACTCTTACTTCCCAATAAAGAATATTTAATATAGCAATTTCCTTTTGACCGGTTAACCTTTATCCGAAAGATTTAAGAGTTACCTTAACCACGACTCTTGCCAAGAACGATTCGATTTTTTTATTCGATTCTGGGTAGGCAATTCCGGCTATTCTATATACCAAATTAAACAGAATCCCCCCTTTTCATGCAACCTATCATTCCAGTGAAGATTAAAAATAGCGTAGTTAAAAAAACATTCTAGGCCAAGCAGCAGTTATTGATTTGGGTTTAGCAGCAACTCTTCAACTGCTGATATGTCGATTTTCCAAATGGAAATCCACTAAACGACGTTACTGCTTTATTTCCAAACGGATAAAAGGCTAACAAGTGCTAAAGGTAATTAATTTCCGAAGTAATCTAAGTTTTTCTGCTTCGAAAATGGCAACTCAAAACGCGGGATCATTTTTAATTCCTTAATTGGGCATGTGAACGTAGAACATTTCAAGGTAATCCGAATCGAAAATATTTCAAATTAGACTATGTTCACTTAATAATCAGTAAAGTATTTTTAAAAAAAAATTATACTATGTTTAAATTAAATATTTTTCAAATAAAAAGTTTCAAAATAATATACTTCTCATGACTTTCGCTGTAATTTTAATGCTAACTTATACTAATTAAAAGCTTTAAAAACGACTATTTGCTTTCATCTTTGTGGCATCAATAAAATTATTGAGTAGTATAAAATGCTAATGCAATTAATTTCCAAAGTAATCTCAGTTTTTCTGCTTCAAAATTGGCAAGGGAATTTTATCAGTTTTTATTATTTAATTACCCTGAATGAACCGATGAATTTCAAAGATTTCGAGGCAATTCGAATTGAAGATATGTCATATTAAACTGTGCTCGAGTATTCATCTATAAAGCTGATTTTCTTTAAAATATTAAAATGTTTAAATTAAATATTCAGCAAGTAAGAGGTCAAAAAAAATAAAGGGGTTCTCAGTTTTTACTTAAATTTTAAGGATAATATTAATTTTATGTTTTGGAAAATCATAATTTGTGCTTTTGACTACGTGGCAATAATACAATTATTACAAATTGATAAATTCGAAAGGTAATTAATTTCTAGAATAATTATAATGGTAAATGGTAACGGCAATCATAGCTTTTTTTATGCAAATCTATTCATTATTTTGATTGCACGTATGAACATGGAAAACTATTTCTATATAATCCGAATTAAATGGATTTTAAGTTATATTTAAGAATCTTTAGAATTTATTTTAAAATTTTAGAGCCTTTAAGTTAAATATTTTACAAGTAAAGTGTATAAACGCCCAATCTATAATAAATCACAATCTATCATCTTAATCCTCTTTATGCTAATTCCACGATTTCAGTGGATTGGAAATCGATCCATTTTTTGTTGCATCCCGCGATTTTCGAAGTTTAGAGTGTTTACTTTTACGATTATATTATATTATTATCGTATAACATATAGTACTAGTTCATTCTGCAAATAAGTTCAAATATTTTCATCTAATCTAAATAGCGATTTTGGAAAATTAAGCAGACAGAGGGTTAACTTTGTTTCCATATAACAGGAATTCCAGCAACGGATATTAAAGAACAGTTGTAGAAAAATGATGAGGTGTGTGTTGGTATGAAGAGGATAGAACAAAGGATTATGTACATGCGCATAGGAATGAATTCAATAACACAATTAATTTAACAATACATTTTTCATATGAATTTTTTGATTGACAAATCAGCAAATCTTATTAAAAAATAAGTTTTTACACCCTATCTCGTGACTCAATGTAGATGAGGTTAATATTCATACATAAATTCTAATTTCATGCTTTCTTCATTCATAGAATGTTAAGAGGCATCCATGTCAGGAAGAGAAGAAAAAATATTCAGAAAAGCTAATTAGTTTATCCAATTTATGAAAAAGAAATTTCATCATCAAATAAAGAAAAAAATATGGATTACTAGTGTTTATAAGGAATATGTCGGTTTTCTTCTTTAATAACGGCAACCTAATAGTTTTTTGTCATTTTTTCAGAAATAGTAAATTTCTATAAGTTAACTTTTTTCTTCGTCTTTTTATTATTCTTTTATTTAGATTATATTTACGTGGCATCGATGTGGGATAGTACAGATGACAATTTAAAAAATATATAGTTTTTCAGTTTACTTTCGTCTATAACAAGTTTAATTTCGATCAAAGTATCCATATTTATGATCTCCAAAAATAAATGTTAGTAAAAGACAAAATTCGAATACGATTCCTTCTTAGTTACCTAGAACTAGTCTCATTACCTCAAAGAAAATGTTAAAAAACAATTTAATACATACTTTGTATAGAATACTCATATTAATATAGTGTTCTAAATAAATCTGATAGGTACTCATTTCAACCTACGATGAAATATTTTATAATGGAAGCTTTGTCGAAAACAAGTAATATATATATATAAAATTTAAGTCAATTCCTACCTAGGTCAACAAAGAAAAAAAATAATTCTATTTACTTTTATTAAATAATTTCAATTAATGTAAAAATATTTTATCAAAAAATTATTGATTGTCGTAAGAATTTAATTCGCTTTTTTCATCCTCACGTGAAAAACATTGAGATCTCTGCATTTTACCGATTGAGCTACTACCTGTTGATTTAAGCTTTCCTTAAAAACTGCTAAAACTCTTTTAAAAGCATTAAAAACAAATTCAATTTAATTAATGAATTAATATCTGAATAAACTGTATTAACATCAAAAGTCATAAACTACATGTTAAAAAAATGTATTTGAACTTGAGTATATGAATGAAAAACTACTTTATTAACGATTGAAAATTTGAACAAATATATATAGGGAGAGTGTGATTTAATAGTAGGAATTGAATAAGGAGGAGAACAATAGGTTCAAGGGTTTGTAATCACGTCCGGATCACCAATGTAGATATGATCCCCAAAAGCCCGAGTTAACTTCAGAAAAGATAAAATAAAGGTCTGAGCTAACCGACTTTGTTTACAATCGACATATATGTATACAACGATTGAAATACAAACATTAGTAATGAACAAAGTATGATAAAATACGAGGGTGATACAATAGTAAATAATCAGTAGTAAATAAAATATATTAATAAAATAAATAGTAGTAAATAAATGCATGGTATTAATTTCTGATATTGTATATGGATAAGTACAATAAACAAATGTGACAAAAATAATAAGATCATAAAAAATGAGCTTTAAAAAACAAATGAAAAATACATTTATGGAATACATGGAAAGATAAATGATATTCAAAAACATATATAGATTTCAATAGAAGAATACTTGACCAAGAAATCATCGAATTAATTATAGAATTATCGAATTATAAAATTTGGAGCTTATAATTTCAGATAAAAAATGAAATGACTAGAAATGCAAAGGGATGTGGAATTTTTTAAATAAATGTGAATTAATTTTTGTGTGCAAAGTTATGATTTTGTGTTCTTAGTTCAACACATCTTCTATATTAGTTACAATAATTTTTTAAACTTTTCGTTAAAAATTTCTGAAACCCAATGTTTTCATATAAAAAAATCTACGAATTATCTAATTTCATTGAAGTAAATTGTGGAAGGAAATCAGAATTTTATAATATTTTTTAGAAAAGTAAATTTTTCATTAACAAAGCTTAATTTTTAATAATATGTCATAGATTAATATTGTGATAATTATGATCTTCTTTTATGATTACTTTATTCTTTTTTTCCTTTTTATACTTATGGTGTCTGTGCATAGCTTCAAAACATCTTAAGGTTTATTTTTAGTAGTAATAATTTCACTGTAATAAACGTATTGTATTTTTTAACGTATTAGTTGTTGTTAAGCACAATAAACAAAAACAATAAGATTATAAAAATTATAAATAAATTTAAAGATTGAATAGTTAATTTATCAATATTCAAAAAATATATGGATTTCGATAGAAAAAGAAATTGCCAAAAATCAATGAAATAATTATAAATTAATAAAAATGCGGAAAAGTTTTTTTTTCAAAAGTCATGTCGTTGCATTTTCGACTTCAACATATATTTTATTTTAGAAACTTAAAAACTTTTCGCTAAACAATTTCTTTTCCCGGAACGCAGAAATTCGAAATCCAAAATCTAATGCTCCAGTGAAAGAAGCCAGGCTTCGAATTATCAAATTTCATTAATGTAAAATATAAAAGAGAATCCAAATGTTGTAATATTTAAATAAAATCTTTGTAACAAATTTTATTTTTCCAATGTAAAATTAGATTACAGAAAAGAAACTAGTTACGGCCGACATTCTCAAAGGAAGGAGCTAATTAAATATTTAGTAAAATCATTTTCTTTTCAAGGAAAACAAAAATGAATTTAACGAACCATTTTTTCTCGAAATAATAATTTAATATTTATTTATCTAATGCACAGAATTTTACTATTTCAATATCAAGGGAGTTTTGAATGAAAAATGAAGAATTTTATAATAATCTTACGCGTACGAATAGTTTGATATCATGAATAAAAGATACCTTTAACTATATTGAATTATATTAAAATAAATATATTTTGAAATGAATTATGTAGAATAAATTAGGTAAATAAAGCAAACATTTTTGTTAAAAAAAATGGCTTCTCTCAGTGAAAAATTGTTTGATTTAATAAAAATTTCGGTCTGAATTCTAATCATATTCAAAATACTCTAAACTGCAAACATACATTTTAAAAACTATGAAATAAAAACCGTGCTGATTAAAATAATTTTGGTTTTTTAAACTAAATATTTGTATTTCATTTAAACTAATCGGGTTTTTTTTTTAAAATCCTATTTACAATTTTTTTTCTTTTTTTCTCTACAAATTGAAAATATCAGAATTTTGCAATATTATCAGACAGCATATTTCTTTAAGGAAATTTCCGTTTACTATTTTAAATTTTGTTAAAAATCGTTTGCCTTTATTCTCCAAATAAATATAGATAGCAATTTAAAATGGCTGTGGTCTTAGAATCGATATAAAAAAATTCTAGACCATATTAAACCATAAAAGTTCATAGACCTTAGACCATAAAAAACATCTTAGACCATATTAAATATATATTATTATATACTCAGAAGTCAAATCTCTGCTGACAATTTATTATTAATTAGGTAATTAGTTTTATTAACATTTATTTATATTAAGTTGGATTTTACTTTATTTGTTTGATATTTTGAAGTTACATTTTAATATCTAGACTACAGAATGTTATCTGAAGTTATTTATTCCCTATTAACATCACAATGAAGATAGCTGCTATCACAAAATTTGCGTTTATGTATACTAAAAGAGCGTTTGTGTATATATAGATTTTCAGCTTCTTTACAGTCTCTCTTAATGATTTTGCTATGGATAGATAACATTATTATATAAAGAGAGAGCACATTATTAAGGTTTGTTAACCCAAAATCATAATTTTAAAAAATATTATCCATAAAGAGTGTTAAAACGATCAGATATAAACATTTTTTTAAAAATCTAAACTCTTTTTATTTTGTGTTACGATGATTAGAAAGGAAATTAAAGACATTTAATAATAGTTGAAGAAAGCAACTGTGGTCAATACTTTAATTAACCATTTTTTATTATTTTAAAATAGATTATTAAAAAGTTATA
Source organism: Argiope argentata (assembly GCA_026289955.1). Classification (NCBI taxonomy): domain Eukaryota; kingdom Metazoa; phylum Arthropoda; class Arachnida; order Araneae; family Araneidae; genus Argiope; species Argiope argentata. The sequence goes on from JAOUZG010028580.1 coordinate 1,075,030, forward strand.
ATTTATAATTATAATAAAATATTATCTTGGAATAATACTTTTAGTAATTTTTTTGCGTGTTTGATAGTATTGTAAAACTTTTATATAATTCTGAATCACTAAATTATCTTGATTTTCCAGTTTAATTCCGATTTCTGAAGTAAATGCGTAGGAAAAATTTAAAACGGTATTTAAAATATTACTTGATAAAAGTATGTTTTGAGCTTACATGTGAGCTCAAGTTAAACTAGTAAAACGTATTTTAAATCTGACTGTTCCAATTGTATAGTAGATCAAAAATAATATTCATTCGAGTGGGGAAAAAAGAAAAAGGATCTCAAAATCTGGCATTAAAAAAAAGCGAATTACTTTCGAAAAAAAATGAAGAAACAGTCTACCAATTTAGAAAGTTTGAGGAAAATTTTAAGTTTCAACATGATATTTTTGTGTTGAAATAAAAATTTTGAATTTATAATGTTTGAAATAGAGTTTTTACAAAAAATAATAATTTTTCACTCATGATTACTAAACTATTACAGAAAATATTCCCCTGAAATTTGGCATACATTTTATTTATAATGCTATCTAGAGAATACACCAAACTACAGGTGCAATTTAAACTCATTCTAAAGTTGCATAAGCAGCTTTTAGGCTTTAAAGAAGGATCAAAACTTCTAAGGGATAGATTTTTCATGAAAAATCCTAGAGTTTTCAAGAAGGTTGATTTTTTTTAAACTTTTGATTAAGTCTTTGCAATCAAATTGTCAATTGTTATATAAAATATACCACTCCATTCTTCTGGTTGACTCAGAGTGTTTTTTTTAAAGATAAAATCTGATGTAGAAAAAATTATTAAATATTTAATTATCTAAATGTAAATAAAATATTTTATTTGAGAATAACCTGTATATTGAAACGGTATTAAATATGTAATTTCCAAGTGTAAATTCATTTCAACATGTAAACTCAAAGCATTATAAGTAATTTTCCTAAGCAACAATTTGAAGCGATTTGAGTAAAAAACTTATCAAGTTAATTTCGTGACGGTTTCATTCATTCATAAAAATATTAACCCTTCTTTGCACGATTTTTTTTGTAAAATAAATAATGGTGATATAATTTATGCCGTAAATTAAAATAAAATATTTTTTTTAAATCCCAAACAAATATATAATATACAATGCCAAATAAATAAAATATGTAATAATATAAATATATAATAGAAAATAATTTTAAAAAAACAATATGATGGAAATATCTATCATCATGCAAATTTACATATTGTAACGGAACTGTGGCAACGTCACCTAGAGGAAACATCAGCGCCACCTAGATCAGTATCCACCTAGGCCACCATAGACAGTCGACCTCCAGCCAACATAGAGAGAGCGTCTCGATTGAGGATTGTCTTTTGTTTTTCGTAAATGTCTTAATTGGTTTCGTTATGTTGTCCCTTTTGTTATATAACTGTTTGTGTATGTGTTTATGTTTAGTGAATGTCTACAAATAAATAATATTAAAAGCTAGCCGTGGTAGTTATTGAAGACAAACGGTTATATAATTTCTGACGCCCAACGTTTTGGACCAGTGAAATATGTTAGGAATCGCAATTTGGTTTTTAAAAAAGCTTTTACCCCGAGTTTAAGTTTAGTTGCTAGAGATCGGCTCATTTTTGTTTTCAGATTGACTACCGGTCAAAGTGATTCCCATGTTCTGGAATATTGTCGTGTGCTGCTAGCATATCGGCTCACTTTTGTTTTCAGATTGACTACCGGTCAAAGTGATTCCCATGTTCTGGAATATTGTCGTATGCTGCTAGCATACTGCTAATCATAGCAAAAAGAATTTGATAAGTATCTTTTATGTTATTGTTTATTTTGATTTTTAAATACTTTTCACTTATTACAGTAAAAGTAATTATAATTTACATAAATCATTTTAGAAAGCAACGGCTTTCTTAATCAAGAGTTGTAAATTTGATTTTTTGTTGTTGTTTGTGTGTATTTTAAATTGATTATTACATCCTCCACAGTTTTTCACTAAGTATCTATTTTATAAAATATATGTTGAATAAATTGATACATTTAAATATGTGAGTTTCGATTCTCGCTCTCAGAACGGAAATTGTTTTTCCCCTCCTCTCAGTAAAGAAAAAATAAAATCGTAGACGCAGATGTGCTGGCGTCACATTTTATGAATGAGACTGCTGTTTTTATTTTATTTTGTTTTGCTACTTTCGAATATGCTCATGAATAAATATGACTCATGATGTCTGTGAAAATTGTTTTATGATCTTTATTGGTTAATCACGCCGGAAATCATTTTGAGAACTCTACTCTGTTTCACATAATTGGAAAGGAATTTTTTTTTTGCCTTAATGAATATTTTTTTCTGTTTTGATTTTGCACAATACTTCGAGAATTCTTTTAAAAGTTATAAAATAAAGAATAGTACATGTTTTGTGTTATCATTTCTAGTAAACGATATTTTAGTAAATGTGTTATTAACAATTTCCTGGTTGTAACGAAAATTTACAAGCATTATTATTTTGATGAGTATTAAGTTAAGAGTTTAATTGTCTGAGCACTTTCAATTTAAATTGCTCTTGTACCACTTTTGATATTAATTAATTTTGTTTATAAGTATTATATCAATCTGTTTAAAGATACAATTGATAATTATTTTAAACTATGAAACTAAACATTTTTATGTGATCCACTTTGAAATTCAACTACAATAATTTTTTTTCTCCTTTCTTTTCAAACATTGATTCTATTTTGTGTACTAAATTTTACTTGTTAACGTTTCAGTTGAAAATACATTCAATTTTCTCTGTCACTTTTGTTTAAAGTTAAAGAACATAATGTAGTAAAATTTTTATAATTGTATGTTACGACAAAAGTATATAACCAAAAGTGTTGAAATTTTGTTCTTGTTCTTGATGTGCATCTGTTTTTGTAGATGATTAGATATTAATTTTGTGCTGAACCTTGTTAGAACTCGCCAAAAGTTTTCTTATTTTAGTTTTAATACATATTCTTTGTATGTGAATGTAAATAGTTTTAGGACATTTTATATCAAATTTCCGTAATTATCAAGCTAATTTATCCTCCCCTCTGAACCCTCATTCCAAGATGGCTTACCTTGCAAAAGCAAAGAAAGAGGATCTAAGAACACTCGCGTACGAATTAGGTCTAACAGCAAATGATTCTATGCGTGTTGTTGATTTGCGAGATCTAATAATCAAATCCACGTCTTATGACGAGACTTTCACCAAAACTCTTTTAGAAACTATTGTCGACACTAGGCAGCAAAAAGAAAAGGAAAGCAAAGATATAGAAGAATTCAAAAGGAAGGAACAAGAATTGATACTTGAAACGGAACGATTAAAAGTAAATCTTGCAGCTGCTAGCTCAAATCCTTCTAACGGTTCCTCCACTTTAAATGTTGTACCCAGTGAACAAATCCAACATTTACTTCCAAACTTCACAGAGACTTCTGACATTGCAGCCTATTTGCAAATTTTTGAAAGACAATGTGAGAAAGTTCGCGTGAAAGAAGAAGACTACATAACGCACCTCCTACCTCTTCTTCCCATTAACATTTCGCAAATAATTCTGCGAGAACCCAAGGAAAAATTAGAAGATTATACTTATATAAAGAAAATTCTACTTCAACGATTTAAGTTAAATGCTGAAGCATTCCGAATCAAGCTGACTACTCACCAAAAACAAACTGGAACTTTATGGCAAGACTTTGCATATGAGTTAAGAAACTACCTAGAAGAATGGCTTCAGAGCCTTGCAGTTTTTGATTACGAATCGCTGAAAGATCTTGTTCTTACAGATCAATTGAAACGTAGAGTTAGTAATGATGTCAAAGAGCACTTCGTCGATCGTTGGGGAAAAATTAAGTCGTCATCTGAACTGGTGCAGTTATTAGACGATTACGAAGCTGTCCGTGTTAAAAATTCAAAGATTAAAAATCAACCCCATTTGAAGCAGAACTTTCCACTGAAACCTATTTATCCTTCCAGAACCAAAGAAGATGTACAAAGAACGACTAGTAAAAACTTTCCATATCGAGTCGAGAAGCAACAAAGACAAGATAACCGCCCTCCTTTGACTTGCTATGGGTGCGGTAAACCAGGATTTATAAAATCAAAATGTCCCGACTGTTCAACGCCTACCAGACGAAATGATTTCCAAGCAAACTCTTTGAAAATGCTTGCTACGCATGTAGATATGCCTACTACTATCACTTATATCGACATCACCATTTGTGGACAAAGAGCTCGCGTATGTGCAGATACTGGTGCAAGTTGTACGGTTGCTGGTGAAAGACTTTATGAAATATTTCAGGAGAAACAAGTACCGATGACAAGTAAAACCATCACCATGTTTCTCGCGGATGGGCAATTCACAACAACTCAAGCCTTCACATCAGAGGTAGTCGTGAATATTGAAGGAAGAGACATTGTAACGAAATTTCTGATTCTGCCGAAATCGAAAGGAAATAGAACCCTCCTTGGATATGACTTTCTTGAAAAAGCAGGCATCGTCCTTGACCTAAAGAATAGATGTTGGTTCTTCCATGACAACCCTCTGCAGGTGTATCAATTTGGAGTGGACCTCGAAGCACAATGTCCTGAGCCAGTAAAAAGCATAGAAGTGAATTCTTGCGACTTGCGGGATGATGAGGGACAAAACCTAAGTCCTCATGAAAGACTACAACTCAATGATTTGTTGAGAAAATACGAGAATAATTTTCAGCTAGGGGGAGAAGCTACGCCATTCATTGAACACCACATCAATACAGGAAATAGTCCACCCGTTTCAGTTCCTCCATATCGGATGAACCCAAGCAAGAAAGAGCAGTTGAAAAAAGAAATTGACTCTCTTCTAGAGAAAGGTATTATAGAGGAATGCGAAAGCCCTTATGCCTCTCCTGTGGTCTTGATCACCAAACCAAATGGTAAAATACGGTTATGCATCGATTATCGCAAGCTAAACTCCCACACCGTTCCAGATACTTATCCTTTGCCACGTATAGATGATTTGTTGAACGAAGCAAAGCCTACCCCTTACATGTCAACTATTGACTTAAGATCTGGGTATCATCAGGTAAATGTAGCAGAAGAAGATCAAATCAAAACTGCTTTTACTTGTCCCTTCGGAATTTATAAATTCAAACGAATGCCTTTCGGATTTCGTAATGCGCCAGCTACGTTTTCTAGACTTATAAATAAAGTACTTTCCGGACTGAAGGATGTCCTGGCATTATCATATTTGGACGACATCATCGTGCTGTCTCCTACCTTCCAAACACATCTTACAGACCTAGAACAAGTCTTCAAACGTCTATCGTTATTCAAGCTAAACGCCAATCGAGAAAAGTGTCACTTCTGCTGCCAAAAAGCGAAATACTTAGGCCATTACATTACTAAAGATGGTGTATCTGTTGATCCAGAAAAGACCGCTGCCATTGCAAACATGAAGTCACCGAAAACTGTGAAGCAAGTACAATCTTTTGTTCAAACCTGTTCCTGGTTTCGTAGATATATTCCAAACTTGGCCCAAATAGCCAAACCTCTTACTGATTTAACGAAGAAGAAGGCCGTATGGAAATGGGAAATAGAACAAGAAACGGCATTTCAAGATCTGAAATCTAAATTAATAAGCCCACCGATTCTCAAACAAGCCGATGGAACGAAGCCTTTCGTCATCCGAACAGATGCTAGCAATGTTGCCATCGGAGCAGTTTTACTCCAGGGAGAGAAAGATGAAGAACATCCTATTGAATATGCTAGTCGCCTGCTGAGTTCTTCAGAAAAAAACTATTCTACGATAGAAAAAGAAGCATTAGCAGTGGTTTGGGCACTTGAGAAATTTAGAGGATACGTGGAAAACCAGTCCATTACAATAACATCCGACCACCAACCGCTGAAGTGGTTGATGTCACTAAAATCACCTACTGGTAGACTCGCCAGATGGGCTCTACAAATTCAGTCATACAACCTGACAATGAAGTATATTCCTGGTCGACTAAATTTCGTTGCCGACCTTTTATCCCGTCCTATTTGTGAACACCCAAGTACAGAGTCTTGTGAAATCTGCACTATATCGATTGAAATTCCTACCACCAGTCCGGCTGATTTGCGTCAATCACAACTAAGAGACGATGATCTGCGAAAGATAATAGAAACATTCGAGAGTTCAGCAAAAGACGTTGATCATACAACTTGGACTGCAAGAGGCTACATCATGAACAAGGGGATATTATACCGATACTCTCCTGAATCGGATGAAGAAGAAGCGCAATTGGTAGAGCCTCAAGAAATGAAAGCCAATATCCTGAAAGAGCATCATGATTCGCCCATGGCAGGACACTATGGAGCTGAGGGCACCTTTCATCGCATCGCTAAAAGATACTACTGGGCGGGAATGCGAAAAGACATAGCAGATTATGTCAAAACCTGCGTTGAATGTTGTCGTTACAAAGCCTCTAATCAAAAACCATCGGGGTTACTTCAAACTCCTATCTATGCCCAACGATTCGAAACTCTCTCTATTGACCTTTTCGGTCCTCTGCCAGAAGCACCTACTGGTGAGAAATGGATTTTTATTGTACAAGATTGTGCTAAGAAGTGGGTAGAACTTTTTGCTCTAAAAGAAGCAACTGCAAGAGAATGTGCAACGACTCTGTTGGAAGAAGTCGCGCTTCGATTTGGTATACCTCGAAAAGTTATCAGTGACAATGGTCCCCAGTTCACAAGTGCTGTCATGCAACAGCTATGTTATATATTGCACATAGACCAAAGTCTTACCCCTGTCTACCACCCACAATCAAACCCTGTTGAAAGAAAGAACAGAGATCTCAAACCTCGTTTGGCAATACTAGTCGGCAATGACCACCAGGCATGGAAAGAAAAACTGCCCATGATTAGATTTGCATTGAATACCGCCAAGAGTGATTCAACTGGGCACTCTGCTGCATTTCTCCAATTCGCACGTGACCTAAGAACTATAGATGATGTCAAACACGACATAAAAGCCGTAATAGAAAATGACAACTTCGTTCCTGAGATTACACCATATTTAAAAAGGTTCGCAAGAACGGTACAACAAGTACGAGAAAGAGTTGAGAAACACCAAGATAAACAAAAACGGTATGTTGATAAGAAACGTAAAGATACTCCAAAATTTGTTCATGGTGACAAAGTCTGGGTTACTCTCCACCCTGTTAGCAAAGGCTCATTGAAGAAAACTAGCAAATTCATGCCTAAACGGGACGGTCCTTATATGATAGTGACTGCAAGGTCGCCAACAACTTACGATATTGCCGATCCCAATGAACCAGACAAAATCCTCGGTAAATATCATGTTTCAGCCTTGAAACCTTATCAAGAACGAAATAAGTTTCAAACATCAGACCGGGTAGCTCCAGTAGCTCCTCTTAGAAAAAGAGGACGGCCAAGACTTCCGCCACCTGACTTCTTGCCGAGACGGCCACGAAGAAGTCAGAGGGGGAGGATGTAACGGAACTGTGGCAACGTCACCTAGAGGAAACATCAGCGCCACCTAGATCAGTATCCACCTAGGCCACCATAGACAGTCGACCTCCAGCCAACATAGAGAGAGCGTCTCGATTGAGGATTGTCTTTTGTTTTTCGTAAATGTCTTAATTGGTTTCGTTATGTTGTCCCTTTTGTTATATAACTGTTTGTGTATGTGTTTATGTTTAGTGAATGTCTACAAATAAATAATGTTAAAAGCTAGCCGTGGTAGTTATTGAAGACAAACGGTTATAATATTAAGATCTTCAATGCTCCTCTCTTCTAAATTTCTCCAATAAATATCGCTTTTATTAGAAATAAAATGGCTGATTAATTATTTTAAAAAATACTCAAGAAATTGCACGTTTCTTCAAACCACAACAAACAACGAAATGGCAAGTTCAAAACCACTGTAATGATTGTGACATTTGATTTCTTTTGACTATTATGTTCCTTATTCCGCAATAGTCGAGATAAAAGCTGCTAAAAACAACCAATTTATAGTACAACTATTTTGAGTACAGCTTTTTGTTCAATAAATGTTATGATGGAAATTTCCATCGTCATGCAAAGAAGAGTTAACCATTCAAACTTTAAAGTTAGATGCATTTCTCATTTTTTTTTCATTTTTAAAAACACTTTTGTAATGTAACTACAAACGTTTAAATTATCACTTTTATAAATTTCAGTAGCTTATTATCATAATTTATTAAATAATTCATTTCAAAAATGAAATTTTCATGCATTCTTGTTTTTGTACAACTGTATTAAAATCCAATCTTATTCCAAATAATTTTCCTTTGGCAAAAACTTTAAAAAGCAACTGCTTTGAATTAGAGAGTGTTAGTAACTCAAACGTAACTTTTTCAAGAGATAGTTTTATTCTTTTAACACCAGATATTATCTAAGCGAGAAGTAAAAAAAAGTATTTAATGGTGAATATAAATATAAAATTAAATAAAAGTCTAAAAAAAAAGAACAATATGTCGTGCCTAAAGAATACCTGAAAAAACTAATTAACTCAGAACCTCATTTAAAATTCTTGCTTTAAAGTTCGCCGCAGAAGATAGCGATCTCACTATGTTTATTTTAGAATATTTTAAGGAATAAAAACTCACCTTAGAAAATGGATCAAAATTTCAATAAATCAATAATTCCAGCTTTGAGGCAAGAAAGATGAATAAGAAATTTTTTCACCCTTTATCAAAGTGCTTTCATCAAATATTTTTTATTTACATTATTTATTAATGTAATACAAATATTAGCTTGAATTCATATTCCAATTTAGTTGTTAAGTGGAATTTGAATAATTGCAAATATAAGGTTTAGCTTAAGGTTTCAAACGAATAAAATTTACATTTATAAAAAAGTAATTGCAAAGACATTTTTCGCAGGATTTTTTAAATAAGCGTTTGCATGTGTACAATTAGATCACCACAGATAAAAAGTCTCTTTTCCGAAATTGAAAAAAAATGATGTTTAATAATTGAATAAACGATTTTGTGTGGAGTTTTGAAAAGTTTTTTTTTTCTTTTTTCAAACTATTCTTTAAAATCTAAGCTCTGGTTGTGCTTCCTTTATAAAGAAAATTTTGCTTTCTTTCCATACATTATTACATTTTAATATTAGTTTGGATACATCTGGCTTTATTGTCCAAGACATTACAATCTTGTAATTTCGCATCAATACCCTGGGCAATAGCTGCTGCTTGGCATATTTTTGGCTTATGAGGCAAAGAATCATACGTTTGAGATCAAATTACACCAAAATATCTCCTATTTATCAGAACCTGGCAAATATTAAATTAGTTATCTTATGTTAATTTATAACTATAATGATAACAATAGTTATTAAAATTGGATAAGAGTTCAAATTATACAAATGTAATCTTGCCTTGATTCAAGATGACACTATGCAACTCAAGATAACTCTTGTGGAACCTCAAAATGCAGTTCTAACTTAGCTCTAGGCTCATGAAAGTCTCTGGTTACGAATTTGTAATATTACTTCTTAGCACAGTAAATCTTTTGGTAAGGAAAATAGTTTCACTGATTACTTAGATAGATGTTGAATGGTTGCAACGCCAATGGCACTCGGCTTTGGCGACCATTTTAATGGCTTGGCTGAAGAATCAAGAAATTGCAAGAATTTTGGACGATAGCTCTATTAAAATTCGAATTATGTAATTTGTTTTAAAGTTTTCTGATATCAGTCTCAGGAATTATATAAATCCGTAAACAATACTGAAGTCAGTTAATAGTGAATTGGTAGTTGATTACAGCTCAAGCGAGTATTGAGTCAATAAGAAAAACAGATGAGCTGAGAGACGTGAATAGTCACACCAAGTCTCTTTTGATAATTTTATCTAATGTGCTATTTCTTATGGTTAATTATTACTTGTTTACAGACTTGTATGCTACCTTTTTTGCAAGTGTTGATCTTTTGTACGTTTCGGAGGAATTTTGTTGTCAGTGTATTAGTATTTTCACTAAAAAATAAACCATATTTTTTACTTGCGCATACGTTTTAGATTTTTCTGGAACACTATATTCTATTTTATTCTAAACCATTATCTACTAACAACATAGACAATTGAGAAATAGTACGTGATTTGATAATTTACAAGTGACCAGGTTGTTTGATTTTGAATAACTAAATTTAAACAGATCTGCTTTTGAGTAAAAAAATATGCATTTTAGAATTTTCATTATAGCGTTCGGAATTATTATTGCCCAAAAATAAATTTTATGCAGTCTTAAATTTATAAATTCTATTAAAAAAAATAAAATCGATTTAATGATATCAATTTAACCCTTTGACTACTAAACCGGCCTAACTGGCCGTTTGAATTCTATCCTAGTAGGCCGTTTCCTGTTTCTATTACAATAGCAGGACATAAAACGAATTATAAACAGAGATATTCTCGCTTTAAGTCCTGCATCTTTCTTTTGAAACAGAAAGTGGCAATACAGGATAAAATTTGTATAATGGTTGGACCGAATCATTAAAGAAAGGGTTAAAGCATTCTCATTTCTCTTAAACGTCAATAAATTTTAAAGTTCTTGCTTTTGTTTACTTATCCCCTTTGGAATTATTTAGCCCATTGAATTACAAAATTGCTATTCATGAGATTCACTTGGACACATTCAAATATTACGGCTTAAATGTTTGGCATAATGCAATTCAATCATAGGTCCAAGTAATGCATATAATTATGACTAAACAAATCTATTGTTCTCATTGAATCAGAATTTTACAAATGAAAAAAAATTTCATATCCATACATATAAGAATATGAAGATAACCTTGCACAAATAATTATAATATAAATATTTCTGTTGTTTATTATTTCACAACATATTTAAATACATGAAAAAAAGTTATGTTATTAGATCAGGAATAAGGCAAGCTATCCTATACGAGGCAGTTCACAAATATTTATCTAAATTATATAGATCAATTTAAAGAATACAATTAAATTATTGTTGACACTTTAAAGAATTTCTAAAGCGCAAATTTTAGGGATAAAAGTATTATTTTTCTCAAGCAGACAACTAAAAATTTGATTTGACACTTGCCATGGGGATTTTATATCATTACTCTAAAAATATTTTTAAAAAGTGAATATATTTCATCTCATGGGAAATTCTGATGTGGCAAACCACAGATATTAAATTTTCACCCTTCAAGGAACTGTCAGTGTTACAAATTACTGTCTCGAGAAAACCTCGTGATATAGTTGTGAGGTTTCGAAGTCACAGGGAAACATCTTAAACTTACATTGACCCAAAAAAAGTTCAAGTTCGATTCATTCTTTTTCAAACTTCAGAACGAATTACAATATTTCCAAAATATCTTGTTGGCTACAAAGTTAAACTTAGATTTTCCATCACAATTTTTTTAAACTGACAAGAGTTTTATACTTATTTTTTCTGAAATGTCGCTGAGAGTTTTTCCCCTTGCTTTCTTTAGTTGCTGAAAGTTTCGACACTTAAAATTTTTCATATAAACCAAAACTCTTCAAACTATGAATATAAGTACCATCGTAAAAAGGGAGTAATTGTAGGGGAAGAAAGCTGGTGGTAAAGATTTTTGCATTATCTCATTCTTTCTTATTTTTCAAATTTTAAATTTTGGAAAAAAATTCTGTGGAAAGACATTTTTATTTGAAAGATTATATTTCTGATAATTATAAATACATCTTCATTGTTTTATTTGGGATATATACAAAGTGGAAATATCATCAGGAACAGATGAATTGGGATATTCGAGTTAAGAGATATCAGACGAATGTATTTAGAGGCGTTACAGAATGATATGAATTATGCCGATCAATTATGATTCCTTTTTTGTTCTTTTTTAACACACGATTGGGCCTGTAACAAATACATGACTGGGCATATATCAAATTTTTATCAATAATACTTATTACAAATATATTATACCTCTGTAACTAGCTCCACTTTTGAAGCTGTCCTTGATACTTCTGTAACTTTGCAACCTTCCAGGATAAAATACCAAAAAGTGCAGATCATCGCCAGTTTGGCGATTAGTAACTGATATTGGCATAATTTGAAAATCACTAGTAAACTGAGAAAAGCAAAACCTTCGACGCAATCTTGGCATCGGACGTATAACGAAGCTCGGTCTAATTTAAAAATCAGTGTGTAAAATGGATGATGTGAAGATAAACAAGCACCTTCTTCCGCTTTACCAAAAGCAAACATCGAGGTGGCATCGAAAACCTGTCCAAAACATATTATTGCCACTTTTAACAGAAAAAAATTCAATACCGTTAATATTTTGATAACTTTTCACTATTTCAGAGCCTGAGAAATTTATAGAATAATCCATCCACACCTTAAGCGCATACTATCCAATAACAGTATCCATACTATCCAATACATAAAATTGCGGAACCTTGAGTACTGCTGTGAAAGCCACAAGAACTCAAATTTTTGTTTTCAGAGTTCCATATGCAAGCATATTTTTTATTTGCAACTTCTTTTAGCTTGTGGCAACAGCTTGATGTATTTTTTGTTTTATGTTATGATTTTGAATTCTCAGAGAGTACGCTACTGATAACTGACGAGTACGTATTCGAAACTTGAATAAACCTTTTCTTTATATTAATTAATTCTCAATATTTCATTCAATCTATAAGGGAAATTTTGAGCAGCCAACACATATAGGAGAATTATAGTTAGGAAAATCAAATACTAAGGTAGTGATTATATGATCGTGCAAACTATATTTATGAGATATAGATCTATAGACTTTTCTTCTGAATCCAAATCTAGTTCTTAGATCATTAAACACTGGCATGTGGTAAGACATAAGTAACAAAAGATTGAGGATGGATTTTGGACTTTTTATCCAGACCGAGTGAAGTTAAGTGTTCACATATTACAACTAAAATTGTATTCGCAAGAGCACATACCAAATTTTGTTTATTATCATATCAGAACATGAGGTTGTTTTGGGGAATGAAGTTTGTGGAGTCAACAAAAATCCGTAGACGAAAAATTGAAATTTTATTATCTGCATGAGCATCTCAAAAAAAGCAGCTTTTGATAGCGCGTTGCCATTGCATTTACAAAAACTCTGATTTAAAAAAATAGGTTAATGACCACATCAAATAAAACCCATAAAATGTCATTTTGAGCACGTGGTTATTCGAAATGAAATAAATAGGAAATGTGATATTTTTTTCCAACAATAAATGCGAGTCAAAGTTTTTTTGTTCGTTTGCAATACTAAAGTGAACCCATTCAATGAAACATCTAAAATGAATAAAAATATAATTTAACTGGCACGAGCACGTGGTGCTTGGCCGTTCAAGACATTATGCTCTGACATGATACATTGAAATATGCATAGCAGATTTCGGTTTAATCTTTATTTAAATTAATGCGTTTTTTTTGTTATCGTGTTAACATTCAGGCAGAAATCCAGGTAGATGGTCAAATTTCTGGAAAATTTAATTTCAAATATTCAACGTATTTGCATTTTACGTACTAGTAATATGTGCTAATTTTTTTTATCTGTCTTTAGTTTTCATAGTTAAAGAGTTTGCTTACCATATTTATTACTTGTACAGTTAGATAAACTTCCTCCAAAAGGATTTCTTATAAAATGCGACGGATCTCTATACATTTAGTGTTAATTTCTTATACCAAAATTCATTTAAATAACTCAAAGCATCTTAAAGTTATGTTCACAAACATACATAATTCCAAAAATATTTTTCTTGGTCTCATAGCTATATTAAACATGAAGATGTGTTAAAATATCAAATCACATTTGGCGACCAGTACGATAAAGTCACATTTTAAGGTTTATTATAATTAACACTATACACTTCCTGTGTAAAAGGATTAAAAATGCACCTTTTTTCAGAAATATCTCGCCACCAGGAATGTTAACAAACTTTGATTATTTATTTATTGAAAATTTGGTTATTTATCTCAAGTAGTATCAAGTTATTGGAAAAAAAATCCAATAAAATTTAAAATTTGATTTCCAAAATTTGGTTCAGCTTGTAATTTAAAAATTAATTATTTTAAAACAACAATTCAAAACTTTAACACAAGGAACATTGTACTTCAGTTAATAATGAACATCTTTTAAATAGGCACCACAAATTTCATTTTGAAACTGTCACGTCTTGCTGGAAGGAAGGGCCAACATAATAAAAAAATGTAATGCAATGTTTTAATTGAACGAAACGCGCAGTTAAGTTTGTAATATGACAGTGATGTAAGGTGAATTTTTCTCATTAAATGTTTACAAATATTTTAATTGAATTAACAACAACTAGTTAATATAGCTCATTGTGCCAGATATGCAAAATGTGAACAACTTTTGCATGGGTTATTATATTTTTTCAGGGAATAATACAAACTGTCAAAATATCCCAAATACTCAAAAATAAACGTAAAAATCCAGTCCTTGTTATATATTGCCAAATATAAAAAAGTCAAATTCTTTCCATAAATAAACTCTTTCGACTTAGTCGAGGGGATACTATGACGATTTATGAGTTATAAACGTTTTGAACTTGTATCTGTGTGCCTTAGATGGTCAGAAATTCTTTCTTAACTTAAAAATAGCCACAAAGTAAATGGTTCGAAAAATCCCAATAAAAAGGAGTTTAAGTCTGTATCTTATATCTATACATAAGTCTCAAGGATTTATATTGAATTTAAGAGTCATAAATTGTGGATTTACTTTATCATTTTTATGAGTTGCTGTATAACTTTTAAAGTTTATCTTCATCAGTTTCAATGCCTGAAAGCGTACTCGAATGAAGATGAATAGACTTTAAATTTGTTTCGCATTACGCTGCTTTTTTTATATACTGTAAAGCGATTTTATTCAGTGATTTATGATGATATGAACTGAAATGATTACCGTTTTGCTCCGTATTTTTAAGGATGGTATTAAGTTTTATTTTGGAAATACTACGACTGAATCAATGGCAAAACCCAAATAGAAATTAATAGAGCCATTTATAAAATGTTTGTGTTATCATTTATAAAAAAATTGAAAAGACGGAATTCCATTATGAAATAAGGGACCAACTTTAACGAAACAATTTCAAGTATATTTAATTATGCTTTGTTTAGGGCTTTGATAAGACGGGGACCAAAAAAAAAACACTACTTCACGTTATATTTTGTAAAGATTTGTGTATCATTCAGATTGAAAATTCCGTTTTTGAGTACTAGTTATGATATATATACGATGTTTTTTAAAAAAATTCTAAATTAAACTCTAATTTCCAAAGTTATCTTAACTAAGCCCATAGTAACTTTCTTCTAAAATAATCTTTTATTTCTTGATACAATTTAATATTTTTTTACTTTAATTCATCTGAAGCTTCAACAATGAAAACTAATGTTGAAAATACTAAAAATAAAGATTTTCAAACAATTGTCGTATTTCAGGAAAAAAAAATCATGGAATCCAATGAGATATCTTTGATAATATTTTTTGTCAAGATGAGAAGTGTCAAATTAAAAACTAAAGACGAGTAGTTAATTTAAATAAAAATAAAATCTATTTCTTAGCTCCTTAATTAAGGTGTATTTTTAAGAACTGATTTTATAACTTTTATTATCATATCAGCTTTTCAAAGCAATTTTCAATAATTTAGCTAAGCCTCCTAAAATGTTCAGGAATATTGAAAAATTAAATTAATTTGGAAAAATTGAAAAATTAAATTAATTTTGCATTCTAAATCAAGAATTGGAAGTTTCTTTCGTACAAAAATAGTATTCGATATGCATAATTTAAAATTCTGGAACTTACCAAAAAACCATACATTAAAACTCAGAAGAAATGGTGGAATATAATGGATAATGATGTATTTGGAATATTTATGTTGATAAATATTCCAAAAATAAATTTGGAATCAAAAACAAGATTAATTTGAAGGTCAACACGAGAGTGTTGTTGATCGTAGCAATAGGGAACGACCCTGAGATGGCGTTCTCTTTTCCAAAATTCTAAAGAGAACGTTCAGCAAAGATATCAGAATTAGTAAGGCATCTAGAAGCAACATACGATGGATTTTTCATAGAATCGAGTTTTAAATTTGAATTTTACCCCTAAAGCCGAAAGCTCAGCATAAAACATCAATGATGCATTTTAGTACTGCAATCATCAAATAAAAGGGTAAAAATACCTAATCAAAAGATCTTGATTTACAGCAATTTTTCCAAAGATTGAAAAGGCGTAACTTTCAATACACATCATATTAAACATAAATCATTTATTAACTGATAATTTAAAAATTTTGTGTACGATATAATGTAACTTGTATAATAATTCATGTTTAAAATGTAATAAAATGAATAAAAATTTAAGAATTTTGAATCAATTAATTTGTATAATTCTTTTATTTAAATTCCTCTTTTATACCGCCATTTGACTAATTTTCGAAATTCGATGTCCATCCCTCCATAAGCCATTAAATAAAATTTGTCGCATAAAATCAAACTAAGCAAATAATAATATTTGTACACAGTTTTACTTAAAATACATTATACTTCAATGAATGATAATTGGATATAATTGCGCCTCTTTAAGCCCTCTCCTAATTTTTAGAGGGTTCATGAGAGGGAAATTGTTATTACCTGCAGTGTTCTTAAAGCTCTTTATGTTTTCATGTGATTCCTTTCAGAAAACCCTTGAAAATGAGAAACATTGAAATTGGGATAAAGTACTTTTCTGTAAAGTGGCGCTGCTTTTAATTTGTGGCCTTTCTTTTTGCTAAAGTTTCCTTCAATTTGTTTCATTTTTCCATAGTTAATATTCTTCCCAGCCGCATAATATGATTTTAAATCAATGCGTATTCTTTAATTTCATAATGGCTAAAATATCTTTTGTAATGACGATGCAATAATTTGATGCAACTATAAGCAGATATAGTACAATTAATGTGCAATTTTGTTTTGTTTAATGTTTTAAATTATTACTTTCAGTTTAATTTATAGTGACCCAAAATCTGTTCGGAATCCAAATCAATTAAAGGAA
Organism: Argiope argentata; assembly: GCA_026289955.1. Taxonomy (NCBI): domain Eukaryota; kingdom Metazoa; phylum Arthropoda; class Arachnida; order Araneae; family Araneidae; genus Argiope; species Argiope argentata. The sequence continues at coordinate 1,092,104 of JAOUZG010028580.1, forward strand.
AAACAATTAATACAAAACAGTTTACCACAAATAAAAATTTCACCTATAATTCAAAATTATTTAGAGAAGATATTCATACTGATTCCGTAAATTTATATTCCTTTAGCTTTAATTATAATAAAAATGAATACATGTATTTCTTTTACTTTAAATAGGATACAATTTAACTTTTAAAGATAAGAAATCTGAAATAACTTCTCTGAAACAGAAGAAACAAAATGCTCTCAACATGTCTCATCAGATATTAAAATAAATGTATTTATTCGACTTCAAAACCTTGCATATAAATGAGGAATGTTTTATTAAGATGAATTTAAATTTATGCACCTGTCATTCTATATCAAACGTTCAGATATTCCAAATCAAAATATGAAAAAACAGATTCATTTTGTTAAAACTGGTAAATTAATTTTACAAAATTAACTTGCAAATATTTTCCACCGATGTTAAGTTTAATCAAGAAAACAAATCACTCGAGAGAGATTTATTTTCAGAAAGAATCAATTTTTAAAGCTTGCAAGGATTGAGAAATGGTTTAAAATAATGTATTCCGTATCTCTGTCTCTACAAATAATAAAAAAGAAGGCTTGTCTACAAATCAGGAGGATATAGATCAACAGTTATTAAATTTTGTTCCGATGTTTTTCGGCATATAGAAATGCGTATTTGTAGGAATTCTTTTGAAATAATTTTGATTTATTAAAAATTATTTTACCTTTTATAATGGACCCTTCCCATTATTTTCCGAAAGCATTATACAGCAGAAATAATTTTTATTGCATTTTAAATTTTGAAAAAAATTTCAATGATGCCAATTAATTATATATAATTATAATTTTTGGTCTATTTTTTAGTCATTTTATTAAAAAAATTATTTTTAAGCAATAAATTTTACTGTAGCAAAAGAATTATTTTTTTTATTGTTACCACAAACATTTCAGACCGGATTTTTTTTCATGTTCTTGTATTTTTTTATGAAGAATAAATATCTGTTTAGTGTATACTTCTAATGTATATTAACGCTTAAAAATAATTTTTAAAATGTTACCGTTTTTATGAAGAGTGTTCAAAAAGTAAGTTAGATTTGTTTCCCCGCAGATGGCATCATGACGAAACAAGAGATAAGCTTGCGCGGACGAGAAATGAGTTCCACGCCTTGAATTTGATTGAAGTAAGGTATTGGTATTTATATCAACAATGGCTGTTATCCCCTGTTCCACGCCTTAGAACGGTAGTAATTTCATTCGCATAGTGAAAACTTTTGATGTTTAGTACATGAAACAAATTGCGCTTACACCAATGTTGAAGTAGGCGGAACAGTGCGATTTTTTGTCGGAAAAACATTTAACGAACACGGAAACTCAGTGTGAAATATTGACAGTGCATGAGCCACATGCAATATCACGTCCAACCATTGTGAGATGGCGTCAGTAGTTCGAAGGCAGTCGTAAAGACTTAACCGATGTGGAAAAAAAAGGAAGGCCAACAACGGTGAGGTATAGTGCAGCGGACGGAAGACATTATTCTCTGCAATCGCTAAGTGAGCATCACACACATTGCAAAGAACTTGGTTATAACCATTAGCAGAACTCATTTCATTATAGAACGACTACCAGGCTAAGAGAGACAGATGTTCCAAGCTGGCTCCAGAACCAAGATACGATTTTCTACAGTCCAATTACCAAACAATAATTGCTACGTACCGTCAAATGTCTCCAATTACTTAGAGATTATGTAGAGAAATAGTTTGCTAGCAAGTGTATCATAATACATTATAGTGGATTAGTCAATAAATAATTTATGACAAGAAAGCTATTTGTTTGAGTGTGACTTATTTTTTGAACGCCACTAGTTAATTTTTTCAGCAAAGAAGATCACTGTATTCCTTGATATTTAATTATTTCCGTTTTAAACTAAAGTTTAAATTTTCCATGGAATGATAAAAAATTGGGGTAATACTTAACACAATTAAGAAAGAGGTGTGAAGCTCTTAAAATAGTATGGCATGCAATATAGGATTTGAAATTTAAATACACTTGTTAAGAGCTGGCTGCTTAAAATATTTATACGATTATTTTAGCTAACATTCTTTGCAAACCAACCAACAAATCTCTCATGATTGCTATTTATTTTGCAAAAATGAAAGATGATCGTAGAATAAAAGATTAAAATCATAAATATGATTAGATATTAGAAATAATCATAGATTGTAGAAAAATTTTCAAGGTTGTTTATTAGGGCATTTAACATTATTTCTTGATGACTTCGTCTTTTTTGTTCGTTTATGTAAAACTTGATGATTTAAGATTTTAAATAAAAATAGTTTATATCTAAGAAAAACACTACAATCACTAAATTTGATGTTGAAATTGAGCCGTAATATTATAATATTTAATATAATAATTTTTTGAGGAATTTGATATTGAAACATCAAAAACGAATTTCCAATTTCGAAATATTCTATTGAAAATTTCAGATTTTGATTCTGTAAATAACGCTATTATAAATTTATAATGATATTTCCACTTTCCTGGTTCGAAGAGCCTTATTTAAGCCATTTGATTTGATTTAATTGAGAATATTGTGCATTTAAAATATCCTATGTGAAAATTTACTCCGTCCAGAATTTAAATCCAACAAGTTGCACAACTACATTTAGTTTACTTAAAAAAAGAATCAGACAATCTTTTAGAAAAAAAAAAAATCTTTTCATACTCAAAACTATTTTTTAGAATTTCTACTTTCATTTTTCCACAGACGATAAAGGCAGGCCTTGAATTTCGAAAGAAAATTGTTCGATTTTTTTTCTACGTGCGTGCCGGAAGAATTCTGATGTTGGGGAGAGGGACGGAGGAAGAGGGGTGGACTGCACTCTTAACCTTGCTCCTGATGTCCCGAACATTGTAAGGATGGGGCACGCAGAGAAAAATCGCCTAGCAACAGCCTCGAATGGAATTGTCTTTTAGAACATGCAGAAAAAAAAAGATATGTAAGGGAATAATTACACTGACAGGTCTTCAAACTTTCATGCATTCATTTGATTATCATCAAAAGACTTAAAATGTAGATTCCATGATTTTGCTTTTGATATTTTATGATAATTGGGCACATTTGTCTAGTGTTATGCTAAATTCTTTATTTGTCATCACATAATGAATATATTGATTCATTCATAATTATTAACTCATATTTATAGAATTGGGATGATAATCCTGATCTGAATTCCTGCATACACAAGAAATTTAATCAAAAATTCATATACAATATAATTTAAAATAACACTTATCGGTTTTTATATTAATGTTTTACATCATTTCTTAAAATGGTTAACCCTCCAGCTTCATATCTCGCGATTTCCGAGGGTTGACAAAACATTTTCTGCTGCATCTTAGTTCAGTGTTGTTAATGCTTTACTATTGCAAATTTTTTATTATATTATTATAGTTCATAGTATAGTATCACTTCTCTTTCGTTGGAAAATATTTGAGCTTATTTGCAAACATCGCATCTAAATAGTTATTTTAAAGAAATTACGCCGTTTGAGAACTCATGATCGTACTGTAAAAATAACCATTTATGTTACAACATGAAATTAAAATTTTAGAAGATTGTTACAAAATTTACATTACTTTATATGACCCGCCTTCAAACAAAGTATTGGAATACTTCAACTAATAACGTCCTTTATATATCTAAATTCTACCCTGAACTAACGCAGGAGATTAAAGGCTAAACTGGTGACCCAATTTTTGGCCGGACTATTGAAAAAAATTAAGGATGAAACTTGTAAAGATAGATGAGTTAAATACTATACATAGAAGAACAAAATAGTGTTGGTGAGCTAATGTGATAAAAACAAACTTGTCTTTTTATCATACCATTTACAAACAAGCATCCACTAGTACCAGAATCTTAGTTTAAATTACTTGAAGTAATCGAAATTTTAATATAACTCCGCAAATAACGCGTTTATAGGTTCGCATTCCAAATAGAAGTATGAATAGATGCAACCATGCGTTAATTACCAATGACAAAGATATAACGTGTCTTGCTGTAATTGTTATTTTGCCGCTGTTTTCAAAAATTAATATGAATACAATATTACGTCAAGTTCAAATTTAGTAACTAGCTTCAGGGAATGGCAAAATATGTGCAACAAGATTCCAAAGAATTTGTTTAATTGATTTGTGGTGATTTTCTACTGATGATGTTGGTAGATTATATAAAAAAGATGAAAGCAAGAAATCTTTTGCCGTCAATGTTACGATAGAAAGAAAATGAAAAATTAAGATTTATCTACCCAATAGGGAATGATTTTTTTATTGATTTGAAAAGTGGAATACAAATGATTTAAACAAAAAAAAAGTATGAAACATTTAGATTGCTAAAATTTTGAGAATAAAATATCTCATCTGGATTCTAATTCAATATAATCACCTCATAAAAATTGCGATATGCATTAAAATTAGCTTAATTTAGTCAGGAAAACATATTTTTAAAACATATATGCAATTTTCACTTATTTTTGGTGTACTGAACGACTATAGTTAATGTATTGAATAATACTGAACATGCTTAGATAACATATTTTAAGACTGCAACGTGTTATCTTTAACTGATTTTCAACCACCAACGAGGACATTCCAAAAATAACGATGTGAATCTTCTGATATGAGGAAAAAAAATTTCACTGCTTCCCCTCTAGTTATTACAAAAGATGAAGCTGTAATTTTTTTTATAAACGTTCCAACGAACTATAAAAACTTGTAACCTTCCGTTGTACCTTTTCGACACTGTATTTGTTTTAACTTTTAGAAAGAAATGATAATGACATGTCCGCTTTACAATAGAAAGAGAGGTACAGTAGCTCTGAGGGTGCGGACACCCGAGAAGTATGATTCCTAGCTCATATGATGATGACACACTTTTATCACATTAATTGGTACAACCCTTAGCTACAGGTGGGCGGGCGTTCACTCACCTCACAGATAGAATACAGAAGAACAAACATGTTCTGACGGGGATTCGAACCCGTGACACCCAGATCATGAGGAAAACGCTCTACTTCTGTGTCAGGAAACCGACTTTATAAAAAAATTCTATTACTTTAAAAAATATATAATGTTTACGTTTATTCTATTTTTACATATTATCTACATGATAATGTCTCTAATGATACTGTTGCAAGTGGGCGAGCACCACGAAAATGCACCGAAGTTGGCGACGTTTGACGAAGAGCTTTACACCTGCCAGGTTGGTTTGGCGAAAGGAATAGTCTAGTAGCCGCTGGATCACTCGCGGTATTTTGAGAATTTTCGCGTGTTTGGGGGCACGCGCTTGCTCGGCTATATAAGGGACGGGTTGCGTCTAGCGGGACTAGTGGATTACTTTTCTCTCTTGTTATTAGTGAGCTGTGTTGACGTTTGCTGCTAACGTTGTAATTTACTGTTTACTGTGCTATACAATAGCCGTTTTGTAGTCTGTTTTTTATTGTGCGTAAGGCTTGCATTTACGCTGTAAGTGACTGTTGACTGCTGGATTGTTTTTTATCTGAAGTTTTTACTTTATCAATTATCCTGTAAATAGCTGTAAATAAAGTTGTTTGTGCTGTCCTCAAGTAAAGTCCATTCAATCCGAAGCTGTTACACTAAAAACGTAACAATACTTTAATTTTTTTCCTAATACTGTTTGTAAATATATCTTGTATCTAGTTTTATTTTTTTAGCGTTTCAAATGTCTATTTCAATGAGATGCTGAAAATATTTTATAATTTAATAATTTATAAATTTCTTAGCAACTACATAATGTTTTTAGAATTTTAACTTATACTACATCACCATATTTTTTTTTTTTGAAAAATGATCTAGTAATTCGTCATTAGTTAATCGCAGCAATTGTAGACAAGTGCCTATAAAATGCGATAAATTAGTCAATCAATCCGGCTAAAACATTAGCATCGGCTTCAGGCTTGATGCCTCCATGCAGACGACTGAATATATCTATGAGCGAGTTGTACCGTGGTTGTTGAGGATCAATAGAACTCATAGTTTCCACCACAGTATTGTTTCGACGATGATGATGATCTTTCTATTGACTCGAATTGTGTAACAGGACGCGAGTAATTTGCGATGGTTATGCGGTGTTTATATCAGCAACTGCCGATTGTTGACATATAGTTTCAATTACAAAATCTTTCAAATGAGGTAAACTTTAACTCTTAGATAAAAACGATTTTAATGACTTCATTACCACGACTAGATTTTGTATGGCCTTTTGCTTCTTATAATGTTATTAACTAAAAAAATAACACTATTCTAACGAAAATATCATAACAAATTTGGCAAAGGTGTCACATCTTAAAACTTAAGATGATTCAGTTTTCGAAAATTTCAATGTCATATTAAATTACATTGATAGAATAAATGAAATCAACAACAGAAAATGAAAAAAAAAATGCTCTGAAAGAATAAGAGAAATGATAGCGAGATATAAATGACATGTCTATAAAGGTTTAGGATTACAAAATTTTAAATATTAACTGCAACCACAAGTTTCCATCCTCATGCTGAGCAAACACTCATAAACTAAACCACCTCAAAGCTGAAGAAATATATGTCCATTTCGTCTCAGAGAAATCACATCTTTCTTCTTATACTCATTAAAAATGCACTAAAAACAAGTAACACAATACTATAACAATGAAGTATAAATATACTATGTATAATAAAAAGTATACTATAACAATAAGTACAAATATACTAAGTATAACAAAAAGTATACTATAACAATAAGTATAAATATACTAAGCATATGTATACTAAGTAAAAAAATAAATATACGTATACTAAGTATAAAAATAAATATACGTATACTAAGTATAAAAATAAATATAAGTATACTAAGTCTAAAAATGAATATTAGTATACTAAGTATAAAAATGAATATTAGTATACTAAGTATAAAAATGAATTTAAGTATACTAAGTATAAAAATGAATATAAGTATACTAAGTATAACAATGAATATAAGTATACTAAGTATAAAAATGAATATAAGTATACTAAGTATAAAAATGAATATAAGTATACTAAGTATAAAAATGAATTACATGCTCTATGCCTTCGTCCTGGCACAGGGGTAGCTCGTCTTCCCCCATGATATGGGCATCCCGGGTTCGAATTCCAGGTAGGGCATGGCGTTTTACATTTGAAATCAATATGTAAGGCGTGTTGATGCTCCCTCCCCCCGTAAAAAGGGGCTGTGAAAGCGAATGTGATGAGCATGTAGCTAAGTCAAGGCCAGGATGGCCTGGTTGGTAGAGCGTTGGACTCGTACTCCTTAGGTTACAAGTTCGAAGCTCAAAGGCCAAAAGATTCCCCGAGTGTATGACGGCTGGTGCTCGTTAAATCTGTTCGTGGTCGCAAAGTCCTCCATGTTGAGAGTAATACCACTGGGAGTACTGGGTCAGAGGTGATCGTTCTCTGTTCCAGGTCTAAATTACGATTTGAGATGAATGAATGAATTTGCATGAATGAAAATCCTCCCTATAAAAAGGGTTGTGACGTGTGAGTAGCTAAGTCGTACTCTTGGCCCTAGATGGCGCTACGTGTGAAACAAAGAGACGCATTTCTCGAGCTTAAAATCTGCTGATCGTATCAGCGGAGGCTTGCCCAAGGTAAGTGCATTAGTCATACAACAAGTAGCTAACATTAGTCTGAGCCCTAATTGGCACTACTTCAAAGCAAGAGACGCTCATTCAGCTTAAATTCATTAAATGCATCAGTGAGCTTGTCCATGGCAAGAGACATTAGAAACAACAACAGACTCTATAAAATGTTAAATTTCATAATTTTCACTTTCTTTCAAAGCTTACACGTTAGTATTTTCTTTTTTGAAAGGGGTTTGTACCTGGAAGTGCATATCTACGACCAGCTGTCGTGAAATTCTAGACCAATAAAGATAATTCATTGGTTCCTGTATAACATCAAAATGTTAATCATCTCATGGTGTAATTAAAACATTTCAGTCACTCTAATTTGCAAGTTTTCTCGTAAAATAGACCTTTCAGGTATCCGAATAACACTTGCGCTCTCAAATTAAACCGGAGCCAGTTAATTGTATCCATTACTGCAGACACACAAAACAAACACTCGTAACAGATGCAACATTGGCGCTGTATATTTGACTAGACCTTGATTGTTTGAAGTTTGAAATGTAGGCATTCGCTTCTATCATTAAAACTTAATTCACTACATTTATTATTCTGTCGCACAGTGAAATTTCCAAGTCTAAGCATTAGCTTTGTCCTCCGTTCACTACTTTAAGTTCCATTTGACGCAGGTACTTCACAGAACATGCAGTGCTAAATTTAGTAACACTCTACACTTGTGAGCTGTGTTTCTGATAAAATAAGTTATTTAAAGTAAAAGTTGAATTCAACGTGACAGCATCACATAAATTCGTAAATAAAATATGCATACATCGTATGAACTCGTTACAAATTGAACAAACTGTATTACGTAAGATGTTTCAAACTATATTATGTAAGGTGTTTCAAACTATATTATGTAAGATTAAATGCGTTGTCACTTGAAATCAGAATGAACTGTTTTTAATAAATAAAAAAACCATGAATCTATATATAATATAAAATGAAGTCTCCTGAAAGTGTATGTATATTTGAAGCACAAAAATTCGAGAAATATTTAATGGATATGGGAAATATTAATACCATTTTATAGAGCATTTATTGGGGAAAGATTTAGTACAATTAAGTCATATCAAAATAAAAATTGAGTTTTATAATTAGAATTCTAACTTTGCACATATACAAATGTGCGCAAAAACCTCAAATGGCGCATTTGCAAATAGTAAGAGCTGTGTTATGCATATGTGATACATTTCTTTGTTTACATCTGATTTTAAACAGCGATTCAAATCTGACTATTACCAAAAGAAGGAAAACCAAACTTGGAGGGAACACATTAAATGCCAAAAAGCTTCGTTTGTCACGCGATAAGGAAAATAAAGAGGAAAGAAACGTTCAGTTAGCGAAAATCAAAGAAATAATATTCACACTTAGGGAAGGAGAATCTTTTGATGAGCGAAATAACTACTGTCTTTATATCGCACTGAAACTGAATTGCGGAGACAAAATGAATCTTCTGAGAAGCGAAATGATCGCCTGTACTTTGTCAACGGACATATCCTATTTTTATCTTTGTTACAGTCTAAATATTCCTGAACGTCTGCTACTAAAAATCCTTTCCTAGTAATTTTTGATAATCTCTAAATATATTTTTATGTTTGTTTGATGTTGCGCAACATGCCAGAGTCACATCGGGTGGAGGCTATACTTAAGTTTAAAGCTAATTTTTATTCTTGGATGCTATGTCATGGGCCGTGTGGCTATCACTAGTTAAATATATAATCGAGTTTTATAGGAATAACTTCCCAAATAAAATGACAGAAAGATCAATACTAGTTATCAAAAAAGTCATTTCACAGCCGATAAGCTGCGCCCCCTTTCGCCAAACTACCATAACAAGCCAAATGAGTAAACGTTTGAATAACCATGTATTTTTCTATGTATCAGATTTCCTTATATCGCAGATCTTTCTAGAAATGAGATCTCAAATCCGTGATTCTAAAGCAATGATGCAATAAGAGTTTTCAATTTTGTAACAGTTTCTCATGTATTAAAGATCCAAAATTTTGTATTGGGGGGATCACAATAAAATAATAATTTTAGGACTCTTAATTGCTCAATTAACTTATTTTTAATTGATTCCTTGATGTTGCGATATGAATAAATTAATTAAAGATATCATTTTAATGGATGGCCTGGTTGGTAGAGCGTTGGACTCGTACTCCTTAGGTTACGGGTTCGAGGCTCACCGGCCAAAAGATTCCCCGAGTGTGTGGCAATTGGTGCTCGTTAAATCTGTTCGTGATCGCAAAGTCCTCAATGTCGAGAGTAATACCACTGAGGGTAATAGATCAGAGGTGATCGTTCTCTGTTCCAGGTCTAAATTACGATCTAAGATGTATGAATGATTTTGCGTGAATGAAGTCCGCCCCCCTAAAAAGGGTTGTGACGTGTGTGTAGCTAAGTCGTATTCTTGGCCCTAGATGGCGCTTCTTGTAAAACAAGAGACGTATATATACGGCTTAAAATCCTCTGATGTATCAGTGGGGGCTTGTCTACGGCAAGTGCCACTAGTCACAACAACACAACACATAAATTGTGAAATATATCAAAGTCTAAAAATTAGAAAGTAATAAGGGCCGAAATCATATTAATATGTGCCTCAGAAAGCTCTAAGTCCATACCACTAAGTATCTGGATACTTTTGGCCAGACAGTATAGTTACTGTAAATGTAATTCTATATCAAAGTTCATTTTCCAGTTGGCAGAAAAATACAAACTCGATTTTCTAGCACGTGCGTTGTTGTTGTGATTAATAGCACTTGCCGTGGACAAGCCCTCGCTGATACGATCAGCAACTTTTAAGCCTAAGAAATGCATCTCTTTGTTTTACAAGTAGCGCCGTTTAGGGCCAAGAGTACGACTTAGCTACGCACACGTCACAACCCTTTTTAGGGGTGGACTTCATTCATGCAAATTCATTCGTACATCTCAGATCGTAATTTAGACCTGAATCAGAGAACGATCACCTCTGACCCAGTACCCCCAGTGATATTACTCTCGAAGCGGATGACTTAGCGACCACGAACGAACGCCGGTCGCCACACACTCGGGGAATCCATTGGCCGGCGAGGTTCGAACCCGTAACCTAAGGAGAACGAGTCCAAAGCTCTACCAAACAGGCCATCCGCATGTGTTAGCAGCATGCCAAATGAAAAAAAAATCACGTAGCATATTCATTAAAAAATATTAAATCCATGCCAATGATTCATAGCTATTTTTTGCCATTGTCATACAAAGCGTTTGGGTTATTTCAATACTACTGGCCCATGGTCAGCAATTAGTGCAAGGATGGGATCATAACACATTATTCAGATTATGATAGAAAGATTTGAGAGAAAAGAAACTTTTTCCACTAGCTATTTACTTCACTAATATATAACTTCTTTAACCAATTTACTATAAATCATTTTATCTATTTTTAAGGCAAGCAAAAGAAAAATATTAATCCATTTTCAAATTAGAAATCTGTAATATCTCTTAATCAGGCATTTTATTTTCTTAGAATAATAATTATCTATAGTTAATTGAAATATTAAATCATATAAAATTTCCGTTATTTTAAAAGTTTTTTCTTATTTTTGAGCTTCTTTCTTGACTCAACAATGCAAACATATTCAAAAAGGAAAATTCTATTCTTAATTAACTTTTTTAATATAAATAAACTTATTCATAGCATTCAAAGCAGTTTTGAAAAATGATTTTTTATAAAAGGAAAAAAAAGCATTATACAATTCTATTCATGAAAAATCACACTTTGGGGAAACATATTGTGGTAATCTTCAAAAATACAACGGAACAGAACATAAAAGTAAGAAATTTATGAGAATCTGAATTTTTAAAATATGTCATTTTTAAATCGTATTTTTTTCATAAGTTGTTTTTTATTGCATGACTTAGCAAGCTTTGTTAAACAAATTTTACCCGCGTTGCTCATTTATTAGATTCTATATTTATTAAATTTATATTTATTTATTCTTTTCATAAAAAAATTTCTTTGTCCTGTTTTTCATAACAGGAAAATCCTCTTTTCTATTATAGTAAGGAATATTTAAAATGTATTTTATGAAATGAAAGATTATATATATTATATTATTTTTTTCGTTAAAATTAATAAAAAAGAATGACCGACTTCTAAGCAGTTTTGAACTAATAAAAGAAACCTTGAAAAATATGAAACCCAAATAAACATTAGAATACATAAATATACACATGAAAATCAAATAAAAGCTGCAGATAAAAGCAAATTAGAGATAATTTTCTATTTATTTTCTTTTATTTATTGACATTACGAATTATAAATTTTTCAAAACACATTTTTTTCCATACATTCTACTTTTTTGGTAGAAACATGCATGCATAATCGTTGAAGAAATTCGATCTGAATACTCAAATGAAACTACTAGTCTCATCGCAACGGAAAAACAAATTTTGAAATAATATATTAGTTGAATGTGTGTGTGTGTGTGTGAGAGAGAGAGAGAGAGAGAGAGTAGGTGTGTGTATGCGTATGCTTGCTTGTGTGTGTGTGCGTGTATATATGTATATATGCGTATGTTTGTGCGTATGCGTATAAGAGTATGTGCTTGCATAAGCGTAGATTTGTGGGTGCGTGTTTTTGTATGTTTGTGTGAGTATGTATGCGTATGTTTGTGTATGTATATTCTTATATTAGTGATTGTGTGTGTATAGATGCGTATGCTTGTGTGTGTATATATGCGTATGTTTTTTTTTTTGCATGCGTGTGCGTAGCTCAGCCAACACAGTTTATTAATTAGCCTTTGCAGTAAAAGCTTCGATCTGTCTTAAATTTCGTGATTACATGAACATATGGAGATGATTATTTAAAAAGGCAATGCACTAAACGAATGAAATTCAGAACACTTTTTTATAGCTCTATTTGTAAAATTTTGCTTTTATACTTTTGCATATATTTCGTTTAGGTGTATAGCAAGTTCTGAAAGTTGGATTATCTGCCTTCACATAAAAAACAGATTTTTCAGAAAATTTGGATCTAGTGGATTGATGCTAAAAAAATCAGTCGTGGTAAAATGTAAAAAAAAAAAGAATTCAAACCACATTTTGTTCATTCTAGGATGAAATTAATACAATACATTTTTGAATAAAGAACAAATGAGCATTATATAAACAATAAAAAGAAGAGAGTAGAACATAACTATTGAGGGATATTTCAAACATGAATAGAGATGAAAGCAAATTATTAATAGACATGCCGTAACTCTTTTCTTTTTGCAACTTTATATTGGGTTGATTGTTTTCAAAACTATTAATTTCAGTTTATAAATAACATTTTTCAATAATTAAACTTTGGATAATTTAAAGCAAATTATTTCAGTACTAGTTATCTTTCGTAACCTTTTAATTCGTCAAGAATATTAGTTGCATTTAATTACAATGGCATCTATTATACATAAAGAGATGTTAATGATTCTTTGAAATAAATATTTCTAAGCATCAAATTGTGACATACTTTAACACAACACTTATGCGATATGTATTTTAATAGACTTAAAATTGTTTTTTAATGACATACATAAACTATATTAATGGAATTAAATTTCGCGATATATTAGTGCCTCTCACAAGTAAATGTTCAATTCTCTATGCTTCTAACATTCACAATGCTGGAACTATAATATCTTATTCGCAAGGTAAACAACACAAATATTTAATAAAATTCTTCTTTTGCGCATAGCAATGGAAGACAATCACATGATTAAATATTTGATGAAACAATTAAAATAGTTTGAATTTCAAAACAACAATATAATCTGCTGTTGCATATCAGGATTTTTTTTAAATGCCAAAATTCCGGAAACATTTGCCGGAAACTTTAAATATGTCTCATTATTTTTAAAGGGGGGGGGGATTTTTTACGATTCTGCAACGATGTACGTAATAATGCTTCTAAAGCTATAACGGAAAAACCTTAAAATTCAGCTTAACTTTTAATTAATTAAAAGTCTCATGTAAACTAAAAAGTTCTCCTCCCTCAGTTTTTAACAATGTGAGATAATAGAACGATTAAATATTTTATTAAACAAAAATGATTTGAATTTCCTTGCGACACAATTATAAAATTAAACAAAAAAATAATTTTTTTAGTCTCTAAAATTCAAGGAAAATTTACATCACAATAAAACTGGACATCATTAAAATTATAATTATTTAAAATATAAAATGCTATAAAAATGATCTAAATGCAGTAATATTCTTGGGTTATGGAAGAAAAATAAAATATTGTTCATTTTTTAAGATTAATATTTGCAAAGAAATCGCTTAGTAGAACTCCTTTTCACCTTCCAAAGCCTATTTGTGCCAAATTTGGTAGCATTTGGTGTAGATTTGATGTTATCTTCTATACGTTTCTAATACATAAAACAATTAAAAATATACATTCTCTTTCATTAGTAGTAAAGCTGTTATTTTCGTAATTATTTTGTATTTAATAAAGGATTTCTGCAGAATCCCTTATTTTATAAAATTTAGAATTTCATTTTATTTATTATGTTCGGTAAAATAAAATATTTTTTTTCTTTAAAAACTCATTTCTTATCTGGATGTATGAAAAAATAAAAATACATGGAAGAAATCAAATTGTAAAAAAATATATATAACAAAATAAAAAGAAAAGGAATTCTTCAATCACAAATTTCAAGTCATTATGTGGGAACATTATTTTTAAGTCATTATTTTTCTTAATTCATTTAAAGTCATTAACCAATTTGAACCGGTTTGAAACAATCACGAGACTTCTCTAGAATTAAGAAAAAATATATCTTAAAAATAATG
>JAOUZG010028580.1:1106724-1138093 GCA_026289955.1 Argiope argentata
ATATATATATATATATATAAACTCATTTTTTCTAGCTGGCAAACAAAGTTTTGCTGCTTGACTGATTTTGAGATTAAATAACAGATATGATGTCTTTGTTCCTCGTCAGCATTTTAAAAATGCACCTGCTGTCAAAGAAACGTACGTAATAATAAAGCAATACTGGTAAAAGCAAGTTAATCTTTTAAAAACGCATCTGCTTTCAAAGAAGCATACATAATAATCATAATAATAATGCAAGGCTGATCAAAGCAAGTAAGAATATTTTTGCCCGTAAATTTCGGTGACATCAAAACCTCCTAACCAAAACAACACCTCGTTCTCACAAGATAAAAGTCTTTTTCAATTTTTAAATATTAAATTAATATATAAATCTTAATTATTTCATCTTCTAATGTTTCAGGGTTTATAAAAGAGCATATAATAATTTAATAAGAACCCAGACTGTATATTTTAAAAGAGAAATAGCATGGATCAACCTGATTTCCGTATCATACTGAATAATATCTCTTGCGCTTCGCCCGAATAGTAACTGTAATAGTTACAGGCACAGGGGTACGAGACGAGCTCTGTCTGCTCCAAAGATCTCTCCCTAACGTTGAACAGTAACGACGCGTAATTTACATAAAACATTCTATGTCTGGGTCAATTGTGTTGAAAATACTCACTTTGAAAATTAAAGTTCAGAATGTTTACTAAGTAGAGTGTATGATAATGACGAATTCTTAAACAACCGGGGGGAATGGTCAACTCGTAAATTTCTCCTTTGATCTCTTATAAATGTTTGTGTTTTTATTAACTAAATGTAGATGGTGAAAAATAAATACTAGCTAAGTGATTTTTTTTATCTTTTTTGCTAGAATGGCGATTTTTAGACAATTGTTTTGGTTAGTTGTAGATAAATAATTAATATGCGCATACCAGAAGGTTAAATTCACATTTTACACACCTCTTACGCCGACTTTCCGGCGCAGAGGTAACGCGTCTTCCTCGTGTTCAAGGAGTCCCCGTTCGGGCATGGTTGTTCTTCTGTGTGGTATCTGGGAGATGTGTGAATTTGCCCTTCCCCCTAAAAAAGGGGCTGTGCAAGAAAATGTGTGGTGAGTGTGTAGTCAGACAAGAGTACGACTCTTGTCCCTAGATGGCGCTACTTCAAAAACAAGAGACGCTCCTTTCGGCTTAAATCTGCTGCTGTATCAGCGGGGGCTTTATCCATGGCAAGTGTCATAAGTAACAACAACAACACCTCTTACTGACTAAATGAAACCAACACTTGGCATAGAAATGTAATTAGTCGTACAATGACATACTAAATTTCATATATTTAAGTCGTTTAGTTTTTTGGGTAAATCATACCAGACTCTCCAATCCACCACGATGGCACACGGATTTAAACCATAAGGCTGAATAACCGGACCGCCGTAACAGCAACACTGGCGGGAACTGTGGTTGAGTCCTAAGGGCCATCACAGGCCACGGTACAACCCTTCCCCGAAGGAATGCGTCCCATCAAAGATGGTACGAGCCTACCCACTTTATTAGTAAACCCTCCAGAGTAAAGAGATCCAACCACCATGATGGAAGCATCTTATCCTATTTTTGAGGTGCCCCCCAGGGGGGATTTGTTTTGGGATACTCATATTTACATGCTTGTGAAAGTACAGATGGGCAAACTACCCAGATCCTTCGATGAGTTTGATTCAATTTAAAAGAAAATCCTGTGCACCATATGTTATGTATTTGATTCTCGAAGTTTCGTATTTATTGTGAACAATTAATTCTGTATTCGAAAAAGTAATTCGATGAATAATTATTTAATTAATATATAGACGTTTATTGTTCCAAAAAATAAATATATAAAATTGTTTTAAGTTGAATTCTCCCGTTTAATTATGTTGCATCTTTTTACTACTCTTCAGGTGTTTTTAACAAACAAAATTAATTAATTTAAACTTTAAAATGATGTATCATCTTCAATGGTGACAGAAGAACCCCCATTCGAGTTCCAGGCTTTAAGATTCAAACAAGTTTTTTCTTCTTCTTAAAACATAGATTTCAAAATAGGGTTGAAATCTAAAAGTCGGGGCAAAGATGACACATTAAAGTTCATTATCCTAACTCAAAGCAAATTTTGTCTAACATGTTCACAAACAAAAGAAATTCCAAATGAGTTTATAGCATTCGGGCTGTTTTAAATCAAGAGATTCATCAAAATCTCGGATTCAAGCTTTTTTTTTTCAACTACAATATTTTAGCCCTGCATACTTCGTATAGAAGAAAGTAAAATTATTTAGGTTGGCTGAAAAGAAAGCAACGAAATGTTTATTTTCGTATAATTAATTTTACGTACAGAGTATATTAAAACAATCATTTGAGCAGCAACAAATTGGAAAATATATACAAAGAGGGCATTTCATATATTGTGATAATATTCTCTACGAAAATGGACACAAAATATTGAAAAAAAAGCTTAACATATCGTATAATAAATCCAGCACTGCGTAAGATAAATGTTCATGTTTTTGTGAATAAAAAATGATTTTTGTGATAATTCATTAAGATGTTATGTTTAATTATATCTCAGTTGGTTTTTAATTATTTAGAATTTAAAGAACAAATAAAAATTAAAATAATCACGTAGAAGTGCAGTCTTTGAAAACTAAATTAAGTTATTGCTGATATAAAAAATAATTTATATTTGGGTATTATAATACTCAAATGTTGCATTACCTAGAACTTTATTTTTTAATTAAATGGACAAAATCGTTTTCATCTCGTATAATAAAACTAGAATTCAAAGAATTCTATGTTGTTGTTTTTTAAAATAATTCTAAAGCAAACGTTCTCAAAAAATTAGACTATACTGCAAACAATTTTCGAAATCACATATTCCAAATATTCATTATTTATTATTCTTAGATAATGCAACGTCTTGTTGAAAATTGTAATTTACAATTATATATGTGTGTGTTTAAAAAATGGAACATGAAGGTAGCCATGTTGAATTTTGAATTAAATTAGGCTACTGATAAAAGAAAGAATCAGATTTTAGAGCTAATTTTAAAATGATAAGAACTTCAAAAAATTGTACAAAATAATGTACGTACAATTTTTCAATAAAGTAATAAAGAAGAATTCTTTTACTAAATATCTCTCAATTTAACAGGTTAAAAAAATATGGTTTACGAAACAAACTTTTGAGTCGCTTTTTTTAAAACTTATTCAATGGAAGCATTAATTTTTATCAATAAATTAATCTACAATTACCAATTTTTCAATTCACCATTGTTATGCTTCATAATATTTATGAAGAATACTTGAAAAAAACGCGTTCAAAGGATTTTTTCATTTTAAATTTTGTAGTTATAGTGTGTATGTGTTAACTAGAAATTAGGTACGGTTAGGTTAGGTTAACTAAAAATAATATACGTCCTGGGTTTTTATTAAATTATTATATGCCCTTTTAGATACCCTGAAACATTAGAAGAGGAAATAATTAGGATTTATATATGAATTTAATATTTAAAAATTGAAAAAGATTTATCTAGTGAGAATTCGATGTTGTTTTGGTTAGGAGGTTTTGAAGTTTCCGAAATTTATGGGCAAAAAATATTTTTACGGGCTTTTACCAGCACTGCATTATTTTTATGTATGCTTCTTCTTTGGCCCAAATTTTTTTTAAAAAATAAGTGCTAACACTTTATACCTAAATTCCAATATCCTAGTAAAAGCGTTTTTGAGATGCAGTGCGCACAAAAAGAAAGGCGAAGTAAGAATACCAACAATGCATTTTTGAGATTCAAAAAAAAAAGTGTGAAACATGGTGATTAGTCAAAATTTGGAGTCCAAAGTTTTTAACGATTAGAATACCTTCTTTTTTAAAACTTCATATCCGAGAAAGTAACAAATAGGAAAAGAACAAATTAACTGCTTCTGACACTTCCGTATGGAAGCAGTCGGGCATTACGTGTTCCACATCACTTGTGGCATCGATTGTTCATGACCCTGGACGGAAAGATCGGGTTCAGAGCAAGTGCCATCTAAGTCACGGTCATCGAAGAGTTTGTAGAGCCAAAAGTTTTCAAGGGAAAATTTAGTACATTTATTATTTACAGGATATTGTGTTCGTTAAAAATCTTAAATGTATCACTAGTAAATAAAGCCCAAGATTTCGAAAAAATAAAAAGTAATTTCAAAAATATTTTCTTATAGATTAAAATAGAGGATGTGGATTCTTGTAGAAGCTGTCTTCGATAACTTTAAAAATAAATTCAATTTACAACATTTTTTAAGATACATATTGATTAGGATATTAAAATAAATTTTATTTTATAAGTTTTATTTTTAATTTTTCTTAAATTGCAAAATCACTAAAAATCAATAATTGTTTCGAATTAAATTGTACTTTTCCATTAGGCTTGGCGAAAAATTGTCAAGGAAATTTGGTGCAATTCTTAATTTGGTGATTTTTTGTTTGAGTCCATTTAACGGAAAAGCACCATTTTAATGAATGCAGTTTATCTAACAATTAAGCTCTCAATATATTTATATATTTATAAGGAGAAAGAGAGAACTGTTCAAAGTATCAAAGCCAGAATGACTAAAAGTAAATAAAATCCCATAATTATAAACATGAAACAAGCCAAATTAAATAAAACTGCATAAGAAATTATATAGACGTTTGATAAATTGTTATATTAAAATTGTATAATTGATAACTACTAAATTCATTGCAATCATCATTGCATTATTGTCATAAGATTTAAGTTATTTGTATAAATAAATATTCGGCAATAAAAATCATTTTATAACATTCTATAACTTAATAGGTAAAAATCCGAATTGCATATGTAAAAAAAGAAGCTTTCATTTACAATATAACATTAGTTTACAGATTCTTAAAACAAGCTACAAAGAACATACATTTGCATATTGTATTTGGTTAATACAGCATTAAAGAATATACGCTTAAATGAGATAATTTTGCATCAGTTTTTTGTATTATTATCTATGTTTAACTTTTGCACGTTAATACTAAAGAAATAGATAACATATATAACATGTTGGCACTTTTTCGTTAACCCGGGCGCAGACGAAGAATCACCAAAGAAATTTGACGAAATTCTACATTATTTGGCAATTTTTCGCTTTAAAATCGCTGTAAGAAATTTAGCGGAGTTCTACATTATTTAGCGATTTTCTCATGTGCTCGGCTAATGGAAAGGTACTTAAATATTTAATTCACACAAAAAATATGACTTTTCATTCAATTTATAAAAGCCATAGCATTTTTCAAAAGGTATAATTTGTTGGTATTAAAGAATAAAAACTAATTGAAATAGAATATTATGACTGAAAAAATATTGATGTTATATATCAATCGTTGTAACAATTAAAATTCGAACAAAATTCCATTATGACCAAATAATAATTATAAGGTTGCAGGTTATTTCAAAAGAATAAATGCTATTATTGAATAAATATATGTTTGAACAAAGGATATATATTTTTCTTTTATATATTTTAAATCATTTTTTTATTATTTTTATTCAGAAATTATTAAGATCCTTGTCTTAAAATTCGTGCAATTGTATTGAAATTTTTTTTTAATTTATCAATTACCAGATAACATTTATTTTGAACGCTAATAAACAGCTGAAAGTGAAAGAAAATACCGACATATATGTCAATATATAAAAGAAACAATCTTTACTCTACCATGCAGCCATCGGACATATACAACAATATTGAATTGCAAAAACTTTCAATTATGTAAACATTCATTTAGTGATATTTGGGAAAATAAAAATTATCAATTTTTTAAAAATAAGGTGAAGTCTTACTTTACTCATTGTTACCATGTTGTTATATTTAGGAAAATTTTAATTACTGCCTGACAAAAACTGATCTAGATAATTCATGTTCAAAATTTGAACTAACTTATAATCACGGGTTGGAAAATAAATTGAGTTCCGAATGAGATTTAGTATATAGGTAATATGAATCATCTATAGTTGTATATTGGAATATGAATAATTTTTGCTGAATAATCTTTATTCAGCAAATCATTCAAGAACAATAGCTATACAATTAATTCCAAGAGAATAGCTTTCGATTTTTCCCTTAACTTGTATATAAGTAACATGTCTCTCCCTTTTAGTATCCCATTGGTACGGCTGTCTAGATAATCACACCATAAGCAAATTTTTAAACTATACTACAATTTTTCAGTCTCATCCAGAACATTTTTCATTTTCAGGATATCGATTCTACTTAGACGAATTCAAGGCACATAATTCAAAATGACGTCAAAATTTTTTTAAAGAATCAAATTTAAGAAAATTATTTTTTACGTCTTCCTATTTTTTTTCTTATGGAAAAGAGAAGGAGTTATGCTATATTATATTTTTGATTTTAAAAATATTATATGAATTTACCTCATTTGAAAGGATTTTTTAGCTGAAAGCATGCATCAACGACCGATGGTTGTTCGACAGAAAGATTTAATTTACAACAAAGGTAATAAATTAAACCCTGTATACATAATTTCTCCTTTATATTTTAAGTGTATTTTTACTTAATTCAAATCGAAATCATGAAATATATTATACCAATTTATATTGAAATTTCATTATTATATGAAAACTTGTAATAAACCAAGAAACTTTACAATTTTCAGCTTCTTTTTGATCAAATTTCTTTACGTCATTTATGCTAAATGAGAAACTCATAATATATTAAAGGATTTCCTGTTATATAAGCTTTTTATTTTTGCTATTTGCTAAATACTTTATCGTATTGATTTCTACGAAATAGAAAATTGTATGACTACTCAGAAACGAGTCACTAAAAATGATATTATGCACAGAAAGTTCTAAAAATACTGATATAATTGCTTACAAAATTATTTTTTGACATAGCTACCAAAATAAATATTTTTGAACATGAATCAAGTGTTTACCACACATTTACAGTGCACACATCCTACAGTAAAACAGTTCAACAGATACAGAGAAGCGTAAGCGATTCAAATTACGTATGCGCCTATTCGTATTGTTTATTAACATGATAGTTGTTTTGGTTTGAGGTTTCTGAAGTTTCAAAATGCGTAGGCAACAAATTAAAGATTTATCGCTTTTCTGGCTTCAGTTTTATGCGTTTAAAAATATTATAAAATAATGCAGAAGATTGTCACATTTGGTGATTTATTGCCAACTAAAATTACAATGTGATTTCCAAATTATTCCTTTTCTGAATTCTTACGAATTTTCTTAATTAATTTCATTAACTAGTTTAAACCAGTTTGAAACAATCACGAGATTATCAGATTA
The DNA here is from genome assembly GCA_026289955.1 of Argiope argentata. Classification (NCBI taxonomy): domain Eukaryota; kingdom Metazoa; phylum Arthropoda; class Arachnida; order Araneae; family Araneidae; genus Argiope; species Argiope argentata. The sequence goes on from JAOUZG010028580.1 coordinate 1,114,056, forward strand.
CGCATGCGTCGACATTTAGAAAAACGATTTTATTTTTAAATTGGTTGAGTTTCAAAACTTTGTTAGCCAGGTAGAAAAATTGATAATAAAAGTTTAAAAAAAGTATCATATAAGAGAGAGAGGTAAAGAAGTTTCGAGATTGTTTTAAACCGGTTCAAACTGGTTAAGGACTTTAAATAAAGACAAATGACTTAAAACAGTTAAAATAGTAGTTAAATAATAACTTTAAAATGTTCTCGCACGATAACTTGAAATTTCCGATCATAATTTTCATTCATTTTTTATAACCTAAACATTTAGCAGCACAATTAGAGAACAAAATAGCTTGATACAAAATTGAAATAAAATGCAATGTAGTAAATGCTACTACAACTTTTAAGCTTTATCATAGGATTTTTAATGCCGTTTTAAATGTTTATATGGATTTCAGTAAAGGGTTAAGCAATACATCCAGAAATTAATGATTGAACATCAAGAAAATTGCAGAGTTCCATGGATTAATCCGATACCGAATTCAGAAACTCATCTTCAGTTACATCAGTAGATAAAGATAAGCCATTAACCACTTAACTGTTTTGCCCGAATGCCATACACGCATCCATTTATCGAATTTTGATAGTTGTAAACAAGATAAACAATTCATAGCGATTATAATTCAATATTATTAATACTTCAAATACATAGATTAGTCAAGTGTTCAATGCATTTCCATTCGAATTAAGATATGAAAATATTCTCAAAATAGAAGGTATTATCTTATTAGAGAGTAAAGAAATGAAACAGTTTAGTGGTTAATGAAAAAAACGTAGTTTACACCACCTAAGACAAAGCCATTTATTTTATTTGGTAAGCTACATTTCACAAGTTGTTATACATTTATGCAATTTAAATTGATCGTTGTTGAACTACGGATAAAAAAGTATAAGATTTTTCAGAAATAAATGTAAGAAATGAATTAGCAATACATTTCCAATAATTGGGCTAGTAAGATTCATCTTTACGTCAGAGATTCCTTCCTCAATTAGATCAGAAAATTATAATAAGATATTGATCAAAAAAAGAAAGAAAAACGTACTATAAACTTAAGGTAAGACAATTTATTTTATTTGGTACGTTACTCATCAATTATTATACATCTAATTTTGTTGATAAAAGGATAAAAAAAGTAGAAGATTCCAAGTAAATTAAGTGTGATAATATGATCCAAATGAATAAATTTGGACGAATCCAAACGATTAAAACTGTTAAATAAACTTGGTCCCAATGGCGATTAATTCATTAAAACGGGTTGTAATTTTATTCGGAAATTAAATGCACTTAAATAAGTATGACAAATGAATTAACAATAAGTGTCCCATAAATGGGAATAGCGAGCAATCGAACACATCTTTGCATTTTAAGAAAAATAGAAAGATTAAGTCGGGAACTATTACCACAGCGACAGTGACACTTAAAAAAAAAAGGAACAAAAATAATGGGTTAAGAGCCGCATTTAAAAATGGAACATTCTTATACAAGTGCTAAATCTAATTCACGAAAAAATAATAAAAGAGTAAATTATGAAATAACGCAAAAACTGTTCAAAATGAGAGCATTCACTTCCATTAAAACCAAATCTTTCACAGCATCTTAAAACGCTGTTGTGAAGACTCCCCCCCCCCCCTTTATTTTTCTTTCTCAATATTTGGATCCATTATCTCCGAGTGCGTTTTTGTTGTTCCACTCATTGTTGAGTCCCGGGATTTAATGCAATCAAGTGCAACATAAGACCATTAAATAGCATCTTTTCAAGAAGCGATTTGTTGTTTCCAGTTCTTAACCCCTCCCCCCCTTTTTTTTCTTTATTATTTGACTCGAACCGAGTTCTTCGAATCGTTCACTTTCGTGACGAATATGCTCTAGATTTTCCCACCCTCGTAAATCAGATATGAAAATGGAGGTTTTATCGCGAATGTTGTTGCCGGAATTCTTGGAAAAAAAAGGAATGGCCCATATTTGTCAGTAAATATCTATTTCCACATTTGGGAGTGTTATAAATATATTTACATCCGTCTAATTCGAAATAAAGTATATTTTTATTTACAGTTAAATATTTTAATAAGCTTAAAATTAGTGAAATAAAGGTAGATTTGAATATTTCCTTTTATTTTCGTTTTGTTTTTAATTATGACTGTTTAAAAAATAGATTATTACACGACATTACACGACAGGGTGCTTACGACGCTTATTACACGACACGGTGGAGTTCAAGTGGAATAATAATTGTGTTACATGGCATCATGGAGTTTCCTTGTAATAAGTTTGAAAAATACGAAAAGTCTTAAGAATCTTAATAAATAATAGATTCTTATACAAGTAAGTTGTAGCACCTTAAAACTTTTTTTGGCAATTTCACAAAACGTAAAAAATAAATTAAAATAAAATATTAGTTGATTACTTTTAGTTTGTTTGGGTATTCAGTTAAGAATAAAAAAAGAACACTTTTTTAGAACAAGTCATTCATTTTGTTTTAATTTTCTAATGTCGCATACATTAATTTTAATTATTTAACTCTTACTATAGATAAAATTATATAAAATATTCCAAGGAAATAAATAATTTTGTTATATTAATATGTAAAAATTATTGGCGTCCAACATTTTCTAACTTTAATAAATATATAATCCTCATCTCTTTTTATAAACCGCAGGACCGTAAATGCTACATTAGATGCAAAGCGATGATTTTTATTTGAAGAGTTCTACACGCAAACTTATTTTACTCCTCTATAATATAATAAAGAAAACTTAATATGCATGTTGGACAGTCTTTTCCGCTCATTTAAATTCAAAATTTAAAAAAGAATTAAGATCCATTGATAGGAGGGCATACCAAATTTTCATTTATCTGAGCTTGTGTTTTTAAGAAATTGCATTTAAATGAAATTGAACATAGAAAAAAGCAACTGTGAAGGTTTTTATTAAAATTAAATAAGTAAGGTACTTTAGAAGCTAAAATTGTGCTACATTTTACCCATCTAAATCTTTAATTTTACATGTATTACTTTCATTTGTACTTTAGTAACTAGACAAACAAAAAAACTTTTTGAATGTATTCGAATCTCCTAATTTATATTTAAGTTCATCAAGCTCAAAGTGTTTTCTAGCTCTCAATGGCAGAGAGAACAACAGGCGGACATAATTCCAAAAAAAAATATTTAAAAGAATCGCCTTCAGTTCAATAAAGATATCAAAAAGGAGTCCAGGATAAAAAAACTTTTCGATCTATAGATTGCTTTACAACGACAGAAATTCGTCTTTAAACCGATATTAAGTTTTTTGATGATTTTGGATACCTTCTCTCATATTTCGCAAGCGAGATAATAAAAACAGATATCGGAAACAATACCTATTTGCCGAATCCTGCCGAGTAAAAGGGTTTTCTTTTAATGGTTTTTTTAGAGCTGAGATTGTGAAAACATTTACCTTTAACAATAAGTCATACCGCAGTTAATATATTTCTTTTAATATAATTATATACTTTTTAATATATTGATTGCAACTTGCGTTTTTGAAATAATGTTTTGCAATTATATGGTGAGTATTCAGACAACACGGCCTTTGTGGAAAGTAATTCACAATGCTACACAATCATTACATGATTGAAAATATTTGTATATAATTTTTATATACATAACATTATAATTTTAGTAATGTATTTTTATGCATATAATATTTACGTTATATACACTGTTTTTACATTAACTAATTAAATTTATATAATGTTTTATGTTAATAATGATGCCCATAATAATATAATGCATGTTATGATTTTTTGAAACCAGTATTTATTAAATAATTTGAGTTCTCTCATAATCAATAATTAAAGAAAGAAATTTATTTCATCACTATTTTTTAAAGTTTTATTCATTTTAATTATTTAATTATTTTCATAGACAAAATAATATAAAATACAATAAAACTATTTCAAAACGTATCATTTCAAGTAACTCAAAAATAAATCACTATAAGTCTGTTAGTTTAAAATATATTGGAAAATAAACTCCAAATAAAAATAATTGTACCAATAAAAAATCCAAAATAACCAATATTTTGGTCAATTAGCATAATAATTTTTTTATTTAGCCTCAATATTCATACATAAATATTTTGAAGGCATCGAAGTCAAATGAATTTTATATGATATATCGAAAGTTAAAATCTTAGAGAAGATGCGCAGATAAAAAAAAATGTGTAACTTGAATTGTTTAGATGTAGAATACATATTTTCTTTCCAAATTTAAAGTTTCTTTCATTTTTTGCATTTTATTTGTTTCAATCTTTTATACAGAATGGGAAATCTTACTGACAGTGAGTATACATGCAAATGGTCAAAAATGAATATCAATAATTTTGGATATTAGAAAAGATTTCGTTTCATAAATATAATGCTTGTATTTAAATCTGTAAATTATTCTAACTTGATTGGAAAATATTTATCAATTTCCAGCAATTCAGCTGCAATTGTTTTTGTTAATATATGTCAAATGTATTGTTAATGTATTGTTTTATTATGTAAATTACAATTGCTATTGTTTCATCAGTTCAAACTAAACAGAAATAATAAATTCCATTGAATAATTTTATACACAAAAGCTAATCAGTATTTTAAGAAACATTTCAATTTACTTAATTTTTAATAACAAATTTTGGACTAAGTTATAGACATGGGGCTACAAAACTAATATTAATTTGTTTCGGAATATTTAAATTTTTATTTAATATGTCAGGACCCTTTTTAGTATTCACAAACTAGTAACTACACCATGAAATTTTCCATAATATTTGTGGACTAATCGACATTTTTTGTCTTAACACAGAATGAAGAAAAAAATTACTTTGCAACTTTTTTTTCTTTCCTTAAATAAGGAGACGCAACACAATGGAATTAAGAGGAAACACGGAAACTGGGAAGAGGGGATTCAATTACAGAAGATAGAAATGCCCTATTTGATACGATCTCGTGTCTATTAAATTATTTCAATTAATTACCTGCAAAGAAAAGCAATCTTAGTGAAAGAAATTTACTAACCGTTAAGTAAGATGTTAAAAAAATAAGCAAAATCATATAAGTGCAAATATAGCACATTGCAGATTAAGACAACACAAATGAATAAATATAAGAACTAGCATTCAAAATAGAATAATAAAATGTTTTCCCACTTCAAAATTAAGAAATTTTTATTTAATTAAAAATGTTTTAGTTTTTAAAATGGAAAATTATCAACTCTAAATTATTTTGATAGCAAATATTTAAACCCTTTTTTAAATAATCTAATTAAGTATATCTCAAATTGATAAATCCTCGACAGTTCCATTTTAATTCAATACGTTTTGATATTAGAACAAAATATCTTAATACTAAATTTGCTGCCACATTTTATGTTGTTAAAGGCATTAATGATAAGACTAAATCTAAACAGTAGCAAAAAAGTTTGTTGCCATTTTTTTTAAAATTCTTGATAATTATATTTTAGACCATACTTAAATATTAACAAAAATAAAATTTTTAGATTATTTTTCGAAATGAATTTAAAATAGCTATGCATTAATTTTTTTAAAAAAATTAAGAGATTTATATCGATATTTTTTATATATTACTGCCAAAAATGTAATTATAATAAAATTATAAATTATATAATTAATGTAAAGTTCACTTTTTAAATTTATAATTAATCACATCATTTATCATATGTATATGTAAACCGTCATTGCTAGTATAAACCGAAATCCTATATTTTAAAATTTATTTTTAAAAATTTAAAAATTTGTAACTGGTATCGATAAATTAAAACATGTTTCTAAAGATCTTATTATTTTCAATTTTTATGTATTTAAAATTAGTTTATGCGCAATAATAATTCTAAAGTTATAATTTTCTGTGCATAAATTCGAAAGCGTGTTTTCCATGGCTACGTGTATTAACCAAGATTTAATTTTTCAACACATGTGTCAGCTTTAGATTCTTCGTTCTTTTGTAAGATTATTAATGATGCATATCTTATGATGTGGTTTGCAGTTAATATGCTAGAATATAAGCTTCATTCTTCTGAAAGAAATTACATTTTTTAATAAACTGCATGGATATCACCATAAATCAGAAGTATTTATGCAAATATTTAGTAGAAAACCATAATCTAAATTAAAGAACCAGCAGATATTTTAAATATTTGTTAATAAAAGTTTTTATGCAATAATATGCTCAAAAATTTAGTAAGAATTATAAAATTTCGATTAGTTTTTAATTGAAACTATACTCCAATATTTGAAAACGAATTTCTTAATGAACAATTACCACGATGTAATTTTTCAATAAATGATAGATAATGCAAAATTTGCTCCGTTTAGCCTATTATAAGATAATTAATGATGCATTTTACATGATGCAATTTACTGATAGTATGGTAGAATATAAGCATCATTATTAATGATCATTATTATCTAAAACAATAATCCACCCTTAGTGAGCTACATGCTTATCATTGTATTTCCTTTCTTCGTCGGTCAAGATTTAATGGAAAATCATTGTTTAAAATAATCAAACTTTCTAACATTTACTGATGCATCAGTACTGATCATGCTGTTATAAGACATGATGAGTCAATTAACTTATCATGAATGGCTTGCACCGACTCCTAAATAAATAATGAGGTAAAATAATAAATGAGGACAAAACGGGGAATTATTTCTGTTATCGTTGTTCAAGTGACAATGTCTGCGGAAAAACTACGTTTCCTTCATAATGACTTTGAAAAGAGAAAAATAATATTTTTAATTAATAATCTTGTCTGTCAAATGCATTGAATAAAATTTGTTACCATGGCAAATAATGCGTAAATATTTCACATGAAAGAAAATGCATTTCTTCGAACCTGTATCGATTTTTATTTTCCTATAAGATGTAATCATATTGTAAAGAAAGAATTTTAAGCGAAAAATTAATTATTCCAAATTAATGAATTTTGATAACATTTATTATAATCTAATCATTTTATACTCTTAGATTCAACATAATTGTATGATTTTAAGATCCCCATCAATCTTTGGGAATAAATAAAAGTATAATTTTTTATAATTAGTAGCTAACAATAATAAAAAAACCACTGATAATTAGGACATTTCAAATAGCACGCATATTGAATAGAAATAAGTATTCACCGCTTTCAAAATTTTAGAAACGAGGAAAACAAAGAAAAAATATTATGTACAGCCAAATCTCTCAAAATTTGAAAAATACTCTCTAACGAAATAGGTTTTTTCCACAATATGTTAGAAATGAAAGAGTGTTGACAGATATGTATTTCGAAAATAATACACGAGAATATTATAAAATTACTAAGTAAAATTATGTTAATAAATCGATAACAATATAACGGTTGGTTTTCATTTTATTTTTAAATTTTTTATTCGAATGCAATTTTTATAATTAGTAGTTAACAATACTAAAAATAATAAGGGCATTTCAAATAGGCATACTGCATAGAAATAGTATTCACCGTATTAAAAATTTTAGAATCTAGAGAAACAAAATAAGAATCTAATGTACAGCAAAATCTCTCAAAATTTGAAAAGTATTCTTTAACGAAATAGGTTTTAGATTATCTGAAAATCTGTCAACAAATACGAAATTCAAAAAATGTTGTAGAAGGATTATAAGAAAATAATACAATATGTTAAAAACGAAAGAGTGTTGGCAGATATGCAATTCGAAAATAATACACGAAAAGATTATAAATTACTAAATAAAATAATACTAATAAATCGATAACAATATAACAGTTGATTTTCATTTTATTTTTAAATATTTGTATTCAAATGGAAAAATTAATACAGAGTCTTTATTTCTATGTTACATATATATCTCGCAGGAAATGTGTTTTATTAGCTTCCTTCCACCAGTTTTAAGTATTTTAAAATTTTGATGAGTATAGAAGAACGATATCTGTCCAACTCTAAAATTAGACAATCTCGCATTGAGAATTTCAATCTAACATTTTTCTCGCCAATGCAATTAATTTTATAGCATCTCTCAAAAGTTAAAATTTTAACTTTTTAAAATTTTAGCTAGAGATTAGCTATGGCTAGAGCTTAGTAAAAGAAATTAATGCTAATTTAAATAACAAAATGACATATATTATTTTAACCGAAGTTTCTTTTCTGATGCTGTCAAAAAAATGCATATAATTTGAATTGCATGTCAAATAAAATGTGTCATGTAGTAAATATTTAGCGATTCTTTGCAGTCCGTGTATTTAAATATACACCGAATATATAAAAATAAATCATGCAATATTACGTTTAATTTTCTGTGCAATGTTTCATTTTGATTTCATCTTTAAATTTAATTGTTTAAAGGTGTTCTTTGTTCTGGTTAATTAGCTAAAAAAACCTAATTGGTAAATTCAGTAGCAATTCATGGAATATTCCAATTAAAAATAATTTTAATGCTTCAAAAGAATATTTATTGTCTCATAGTTTTCAAAGCATTTTAGATATTTTAATTATTTACGGTAATTTATTCTTTGACAATTTTATATTCGCATAGAAAATCCATAGAGTATATAAAATACAAAATAATTTTTAAGTCATTTTATATGATATATCCGAAAGTAAATACAATGTAGAAATTTGAATAAAAGAAAAAGGGGCAGAAAAATTGGTTATTTATATATTTTTTTCACGAAAAAATTCAGATTACTGATGCATAGAAACTATTCTATCGCACTGTACATTAGCGCTGTACAAATTTTCGAAGGCAAGGTAAAATAAAAAAATGTGTCTTTTAAAAAAATCGCAATCCCTAAAAAATAGAATGTTCAAGCATTATAAATAATTTTTTAAAGTGAAATAGTTTTCAATACAACATTTGTAAACAAAAGTTTCGAAAGCAATTTTTGTTTTTATTTACAGTAATTTTCTTTTAAAAAAAGGTTGAAATGTAACTATTATTTTCCAGCATAATTTGATTTTCATTATTATGCTTTTACATTAAACATGTTTTTGATAATCTTTAGTAATTGGGAAATATGACTTAGGATATATTTAACAACAAACATACGCATTCTTTTTTTATGTATTTTAATCTACAAACTAAGAAATTTCCTAAAAAAATATTGTTGATAGTTTTTCCTAACTGATTAGTTTTCTACCGCCTTAATGTCTTCAAATATACAAATTTTTTCTGAGAGTTTTAATACCATTAAAATTTTTCAAATGCCTAATTTGGCAGTAAAAAAGGCTACTTTCAAATAACTAAAAAAGAAATATTATAAATTTGAAAAGTATAAAGGATAAATCTAAATTTTGTTTAAAATGTATTCTCACAGCCGTGAAAATATTTTGACTCAAACAAAGAGATCAAAGTTGAAAATATCGCATTACGTCATAAAAATAAGCAAATTTTCGTTAAATATTTTAGCTATTTTCCCACTTTTATCAGCAAAAATGCTTGAATGAAAAGAATATTCTTAAATAAATATTATTATCTATAAAAATTAGTTCCATTAGTTTTAGAAGTCAGTGAATTACATTTCTTATTCCATATTTCGTCCACTCTAATAAACTATGAAATGCGACTGAAAGATATTATAACTTAATCGAATTAAACTATTTTAAAAAAATGAAAATAACAACTATAATTGTAATGGTTTATTTGCCACGAGAAATTATATCCGATTTTTTTTGAAATATTTAACGTTAATTTTCGGGTTTTAAAATTTATACCAAAATTTAAGAAAGAATTTTACTTTCATATCTTATATTAGAATATTTTTGATACCTAAATTTATTTTTAGTTGAATATTTATTTAATTTCTGTATCGTGTCATTTTATATTTGATGAGGCGTTTTTTAAATAAGGATATTTCTAATATAGTGCATATGATCTTAATTTCCAAAACTCTGCTATTTGACTTAGCCTTATGTTGGGTGAAATTCTATTAAATATTTTTTAATTATAGAATTGAAATGCATATTTGGAAGAATAACGGGTCATTTTAGACTTCAAATTCATTTATTTTTTTAAAGTTTATTTTTAGAATCAAACGTTTGTTGATAAAAAAAGATAAAGAAGTAAAATATTCATGCAAAAAATTGAAGAGAAATGGAGATAAAAATTGTATAAAAGCAAGAAAAGTGAAATATTACATTTTATAGAAGCTGTAAGCAAAATGTGCAAAGCGTGCAAAGAGGCATAATGTGCTTTTAAATTTGAAGAAAATTTACCTATTTGTACTCTGTGAGGTTCAAATGTAATTTTTCAGGAATAATCAGTAGAATACAGTTTCAGCGAAGCTTCGCCCTATGCTAGCAGATTTCTATGTTATTCCTTTGTACGGTCTTTTCAAAGATAATCCCAATTTTTGTATCCATTACAGTTACAGATAACAACACTCGGAAAATTTATGTACCACTGAAATTCCGGAAATATTTTAAATTATCAATTTTAGCACCACATTAAAGAGTTGTATCTCGCTCATTAAGAGTACGATATACCAACTGCCTTATTCATTGATATATAAAAAGCGTCTGAATCAGTATTCCATAGAAAAATAGATCCTTATCCTTTCTGATGGATAACGTTTTATCAAAAAGTCAAAAATTCCTACAACCACTTCAGAATTAAAGTTTTCTTTTAAAATCCAAACGGAAATCGCATATCTACAGCTTAGCAAAACATCTTTCAAGCAAAAAAAGAAAAGTACATCCAACTCAAAATAGGTGCAATGACCATCCTTTTTTTTCAATGGTCAGTTATTCGTCCAAAAATAAAGATAAGGAAGGGTCAACGTTAAAATTCCTAATTTGAGTTCAGTACATCAATCTTAACGACAGCTTTGCACATGTAATAAGGAGTCGCACGGGGAAAAAAACTTGGCAAAAGTGCCCCTCAAAAATATCTCTTTTACGTGCAGACTTTTTCTAGTCCTTGGTGTTGGCGTGCAGAAAAAGATTGCTTCCAGCAAATAGTTTTTTTTTCTGCAGAATTGCAGAGCGGGAATTTTTACCTTTACAGTAACCGGAGGCTTGCGAGTGGAGTGAGATGGTTCGCAGCACAGAGCTCACCTGAAGACCCGATGACGTCATCGGATGCAGCGCATGCGCACTCGCGACCATCCGTCAGATCGGAAATCAGCTGCTATATAGCGTGTATTGTAACCCGAGAGGGTTTTGGATAAAATGAGATAAAAAAAGAAAAGAAAAAGCAACAAAAAATGAAGTTTTGGGTCGAGTTTATCTTCTTTATACTTCCTAACAGGATCTCCATTGACTTATTTCCTCTTCATTTTCTTATTCTTCGTTTTCTCTCTCTCTCTCTCTCTCTCTTTCAATAGAACTTTTGAAACGGAAACTTACCGCGAACTTCTAGAGATCGAGAAAAAAAAAGAAATCTAAAATTTATCTTTTGGATTTCTGATCTAACTGTCAGTTCGAAGCCCAGAGAAAAATTTCGAAGAGAAATATGTTTTGAGAAGACAATTCGGCAAGAATATATTTTCGAAAACTGAGGGCTGAATTATTTATAAAAAAAAGGGGGGAATGTTGTGAGAAAAAAAATATTCATATTATTTAATCGGAATGATTTTTGAATAGAAAATTTTAAATTAAAGTACGTAAATACATCTTAAACATTTACTGTTTCTAAGGTTATTTCTCTTATGGTGCTTTTAAGAAATGTATTAATTGCTCAATGCTTTTAAGAAATGTATTAATTATAAATTATTTAAATAAATACGAGAATAACATCCTCGTATTTAGATGAATGTTATTGGATGTATATTGGAAAGAGGAATGTTATAATATTGGAAAGATGAATGTAATATTGAAAGATAATATTGGAAAGATGAATGTTATTGGATATATAACATTAATCTTTCCTTATTATAAAGTTGATCTTTAAAATTTATATAATTAAATCACAATGTTTCTCCATCTATTTTAGCATTGAATATGATGTACTTTTTAATTCCTTAAATTATATTATATCAATATTTGCTTTTCATGGATATATAAATGTATTTCTTCTTGCTTCTCATGGATATATAAATTTATAAAATATAGAATGCAATTTTCTAAAAAAAATGATATAATAAATTCTTAAAATTACAAATTATAAAATTACAAAGTTTAAACATTGCGTATTCACCAAAAAAAAGACCAGTGCTTTTAAGATGAATTAATTTTCTAATGAAGTTTATTCTTCAAATTACGTACCGAAATGTCGATGTTTGGGGCTTTCAGTAACACTTTTCTTGTTTGAGCGGAATCTTTCTAAGACTTTATAAATTGATACTTCAGATTTATATTTTCCCCTTTTGAAATATAAAAGGAATATTTTGGACATCTACACTGTTCAGAATAAGATGAAAAGAGAGAGGAGGTATCAGACAACGTTAATAATTTCACACCACACCAATGTTACATATTTTCATCAAATATTGATCCACGGTTACATATTTAGGTAGAAACAAGATTTTGTGTGAGGCACTTATTTTGGGACACAATCACCCATCAGGCTAACACTGCTCATGGCACCCGAGTTCATTTAGTACAAATAGTGGAAGATATATTACAAGAATATGGAATTTCACAGACTTAAGTTTTTAACTTAAATAGACTCATGTATTTAGCTTAATATATCGTAACCGCATAATTACATGATTCGTTAAGGGATGACATCACTTGAAATGTTTGCGATGATTGAAATTCAATGATAATAAATATTAATGATATAATGATATAATTAATGATATAAAATTTAATGATAATAAATATCAAAGCGTAAGACTCTGGGTTTTAAAGTGCAGAGTGTAAACACCCTATAAATAAATAAACATTTCTTATTTTAGGATATAACAACCAACTATTATAAGTGATTTTAAAAGAATAAAATCAATAAACAGACTACGTCAATTCCAAGTGACTGCAAGTATCTCAATCGTTCTATTTTTAAAAGCAACATAATCATCGTAGCCAGATACAACAGCAGAGGAACAGTTTCATTTAACACAAAACAATATTTAAAATATTTTTTTCAGAAATCACTTCTAAAACAAACATGAGCAATTATAACAATTAAACAAATGCCGAAAACTAACACTTATTTATAATATTTAGTTACGTGTAAACCACAAGGCTAGCGGTGACGCGTAGCGTTACCTCTAACTGTTCGTATAAAGGTTTCTTTTGAAATTCTCTTGAAGCAAATAACTTTAATTCATATTTTAATCACCAAAATCTGTCCTATATTTTAATATTCATTGACCCAGTACGTGATTTTCCTAAATTGTAGTAAAAATATAGCTTTATTTCTTACCCACGGTGTTTCTTTTTTATTATAATTTGCTACAATTAAAGGGAATCCCGTATATTATTCCTTAATTGTGAAATTCGAAAGCATGCACGGAGGAAAATCCTTAAGAATTATTAATATATGGGTTATAAGGAGTATGACTAACAGAGACTTGCTGTAATTCATTAAATATAACTATTTTCTTCAGACTGGCAATACAAAGCAGGTACTACTTTTTTCAATTCCTACAATTAGTTCAAACTCTCCGATATTATACATATCTTGCTCAAATTTTCAATAATTAATAAAATATGTTTTATTCATCCACTCAAGTTCAAATACGTTTTTTAAAAAATTGGTAGTGGATGATACTCAATGTCAATATAAATTTTTCAAATATTGATTCATTTATTAAATGTGATTAATTTCTAACACTTTAAAAAGAGTTTAAGCGGTTTGTAATGAAAATTGAAATCAACAGGCAGTAGCTCAATCGGTGAAATGCGAAGATTTCAGCATTATTCACGTGAAGATGAAGAATGCGAGTTCAATTCTCGCAAAAATCAATAATTTTTTTGATAAATCAATTTTATTAATTGAAATTATTTGATAAAAAAGTAACTAAAATAAAAATTTTCTTAATTATCCTAAGTAGGAATTGACTTTAAAAATAATTTATATTATTTGATGATAAGTGCCTTTCATCATTAATGCCTAATGTACGATTAATACATTAGAAATTAAAACAATTTTACAATCCTCTAGTATTCTCCCGATATTGTGATGTGGAAATTTCGATAGGTGATGTCAGCTCATATGTTTTGAAGTATGAAGGATATTGCATGGAATGCTTGGACTGAAAGCTCTTAATCTCCGGCCATAACTATTAAATTGAATAAGAGTGGCAATATTCTTTAAGAATCTGACACAAATGACAGTGGCTTAATTTACAAGAGAATACTTAAAATGAAGAAAAAATCAATTTAGCCATAAATTATGTGTTCTTGTTGTTGCTGATCCCCTTGGTCTGGACCCCTAGACCAAGTCCAAAAGATCGAGTCGCATCGGAAGGTCTAAAACACTTTCGCTCTCATCCGACAGTTGCATTTCACTGATACAAGAAGTAATATGAAAGGGAGAGGTAAAGCCAAGCAAGAGCAAGTAGAAAAGGTCCTGTTTGGACCGTCGAAGACCAGACTTCTAATGAGGCCAGACCTTAGCCTAGCTGAGGAAGATTGGGTAAGTCATGAGCGGGTGTTCTGCAAAGATAAATCAGGGCACTATAAAATATTAAAAAAGTATTTAATGTTGCTTTTTAAAATTTCAAAACAATCGGATATTTCTTTTCAGTTTAGTTATATTAACGTCCCACTGTAAAGCAACTCTAGTGCTATTTCGGGATGGTCATCGTAATTTTGAACCTCGGTCAGAGGACGGGAACGACATCTGAATTGGCACCCCTCCCCCCTCTTCACCCCACACCAGCAGGAGAAAGTTTGTCCGGACAGATTTAACGTGAAACAGTTCCCCTTACACTACGGTTCTGTGGTGGAACTGGGTTTCGAACTTGAAACTCTACTACTCACGAGCCGAGACCTTAACGACAGGTTACCACGGTTTCCATATTACTTCTCAGAGAATCGTGTTAGAGAATTCTTTTCAGAAAATAGTGACGGAGAATATCATTAGTATGGTAGCTCAAGTTCAAATATCGTGATCTAACCTTTCGGTGAATTCGTTGCTTCGTATCTTCATCTGAACATGGCTCGAAAATACGAAGTCCGACCTAAATAACTTTAGCATTGCTTCAAAATGGGAAAACAGTATAAATTTATTTAAGTTAAAACAAGATGCAATATTTTTCACTTATAATCCTCTTTTCTGAAAATTCCAATACATTCCTTAAGAAGAAAACTTTTTTTAAATAATAATTCCAACTTTTAAAAGAAAATTTAAAAATTCTGGCATACTATCTAACAAAAATGTTTTCCTTGCACTCCTGTATAAAATTGGGGACATTGGGCGAAACCATGAACACCGCAAGTGTTCAGATTTTTATTTTCAAGCGTCAGAATTAAGCGATTCGTAATTTAGAAAAGAAAACCAGCTCTTTTGCATGACCTGCTGAGCTGCTTTTAAGAAAAATTGATTATATAGAATTCTTTATTTCGGAAATTAATGATCAACATAGTTGAATTATATTCAATTTTCTAGTATTTGTACATTTCCGTGTCTTTCCGATTAACTGTAACCACATTTTCATAAGTACATCCATAATATAAAATTCCTGATTATTAAGCTCTTTACGTTAATTATACATAAATATTTCATTTCTTTAATTTTGAAATATAAAATTATATTCCTTAAATAAATTGTTGATACAATTGCTATAGAATGAAATGGAATTCTAAATATTGAAATTATTAATGAATGTGAAATTTTCTCAAATCTTTTATTCAGTATTATTCTTAAATACTCTCTGTAAACTCAAAAGGATGAAGGCTGTTTATAAATGCAATGAATGAATAATCAACTTTATCAACACGAATCATTCCATTATCAGCCGTAAAGAAACTAAACATTAAATCTAGGACAATTCTTAAATATTATGACGAGGAGGAGAACGTCACAAACAGACATTGATACAGCCCGTGTTATCAATGACAAACTCTAAAATTTCAGCTGTGACAACACTTGTCCACCGACGTAACAGATTTTAACAAAGCTTTAATTAAGAAAGAGCAAATCAATTTTTAATAAATACAACTTAACATTTTCTTCAAACATAAAAACATTTTTTTCGATTCATTTTTGAAAAGAAACTAAACTATAAATTCTAATGAATAATCCGAAAATTTTTTTAAACATCAAATGCATTTTCAATAGATATTGTTCAGCTCTGTAACTTTATTTACATCTCTCAGATATTAACTAAACTAATTAAATCCTTACAGGGAAATACCAGTTTGTACAAAATTTTTATCTATTAAAATAAATAAATTATAACTTAAATTAGATTTTTGAAATAAAATTTATATTAAATTAAATTATAATATTGATTTATTTATTCAATATTAATTTTATAAAATAAATATTTTTATTAAGTTAATTATAATATTAATTTTATTTATTTATTTATTATTAAGTTAATTATAATATTAATTTTATTTATTTATTTATTATTAAATTATTATATTAAATTATTTATATTAAATTAAATTATAAATTAAATTAGATTTTTGAATATATAAAATACCTCGGAATGTGAAAATGCTAAAGAAAAACTTAACTGCAGTTGACAAATACTTTTATGTTAGATATAGCATACTACTAGAAATTATATTAGTTAAATCTATAAAAACAGCAAAAGGATTTTCTATATTTATTTATGAAGATTTTAATTAATTAGTTAATAATTATTATCTGAACCAGAAAATTTATTCAGCATAAAAAAACTATTTTATAAATTTGTCTTCAGATTTAAGTAAACATCAAGGTTTCTTTTTTCTTTTTTTAACATAGTATTTAGTGAAAATGTTAGTCGGTATGATGATCGATTTACAAATTCTTTACAGACTAAATTTCTTATAATTTATAAATGAACTTTAAGAAATTGGATAATTCTTATAACATCTTTATTGCTAAATGAATCTTTATATTCAGAATTTGATTTCAAAATTTATCACGTAAGTTATTAAAAAAATTCTTGCATCTTGGAATCAAAATATTTTTTTCTTTCAGATACTCATCTCATTTATTCGTTTGTTTTTATTTTAGATAGTTTATTATAATTTTCTATAAAGTATATGAAAATCAAATGCGATTGCACAATATTACTGATCTGTCCATATATTCCACCTAAACATTTTGTAATGGATGGGATGGCTTTCGATATTCCAGAAGGAAGTCTGGCTAGGTAGAATCGGAATGCAAATACATTTCTAGAACGTCATAGACCATATAAAAGGCGCCACCCATACACGCTCACAAAGGAGACTGGAATATTTTCGCCATCTAAATTCAACAGAACTACCGTTAAGAAAATAAATCTCATTCACAGACGGACTTTCTTTTTTCTCATTTTCATATCTTGCAACACTTGAGTTAAGCAGAGCGTGTTGAGACATATATAAAGCTAGAAAACACACAGACCACCACTACAATCACAGCTTCTCGTCCTTATTCCAAATTCTACAGCACTATGTCACAAACAAAGATTGGTTTACTTCTGTTGGTGCTTGCCGTCATCGGAGATGCATTGTGTTCCGATGACCCCCACGATTCTGTTAACAACGCAACAGAGCAATCTCCTCGGTCAGGTCGCAAGAATAATGTATACTACAGTCCTCCAGATAATAGCAATTTGAAAACGAAATCACAAGCAACTTTAGAAGTGTCTCCTTATAAGGACGAAAACCCCAAAACTGAAAACGATTCTGAAAAGAAATCTTTGTTTCCACCTATCAACTACGACAAGTACCCTGCTTTCTACAAACCCAAACCCAAGTATGTTCCTGATGATGCCAGTATGTATAAAAGTGGATCGAACGTCAACTGGAATGTTTGGAAAGGAGATTCTTCAGAATCATCCGAGTTTGAGCCCCCAACACCTGACATGAAAGGTGTGCCTCTACCACCAAATTTTGGAAGCGCTTATCCACCACCAACACCCTGGAAGGATAACTCTTGGGATAAAGAAAAGATGGCTGCCATGATACTGATGATGAAGGATCTTCAAGAAGTAAAGCCCAAACCCAGCAGTGGTTTTCTAAGTAAATTGAAGACAGACCCCTCTACTCTTCTACTAGTATCTGCCATACCCATAAGCATCCTCCTGGCTGCAGTTTTGCCATCCCTGATGAATAATATGATGTCCACCCCAACAGTATCGACAACAGCCACTGGAAATAGAGGCCGAATGCTGTTTGGAAACGACTTCATTGCTCCAATTCTGGATGGCGTTAGTACATTTGGATACAGAGCTTTGGAAAATCCAGGATGCATGCAAAGAATTTTCTGCCAAGTTACCAAAGGTAATTCCACCAATGACACGAAGCCAAGGATCCTCCAAAGAGCACTGCACACAGCTTCTGCTTTTGTAGACGATAGCTACCTCGACAGTTATGGAGTTAAGGATCTATTTCATTCCATGTCTGATGGTAACTGTGAAAAAGTTCCATGCACGAACTTTAATTTAACTGATTATGTTGTAAAGTACTTTTCCAAACAAAAGAAAGAATGATTGTCGATAGAATTGTGCTCCAAAATTATTAATGTAAAAAATCTTTATGCAGTTTTAAATTCTATCATTTTATTTCATGTTTTAAAAAACTTTTCTTGCACAAATGAGAATTAAAGCTATTTTTGATTATTTTCAAATTTATTTTAATATTTTACAATAACTTATTTATTGCATACCGTTATTTGTTTATATAAAATAACTTACCATATTAATACATTAATATTTTATTTAATTATATCTGTATAGATTCTACCTTAAATTTTTTATCCATTTGAAAAGAAATAAAACCTTTAAAATTAGTTTTAATTTTCTACATTTAATTTAATTTATATTTAATTAAATTATTTTTTCATCATAAATATAATTTAAGACTTTAAATGGGCGTTAATCATGAATAATTAGTAAATTTTAAACGTAATTTTTGAAAGCAAAATTGTTTTTTCTGGAAATTATTTCAAATCATATTTTCAAATGAAAAAACTTTAACACAAAACTTTCTTTCAGATTAAAACTGCTCCATATTTTTCACTTAAAAATTTTAAACATTCATGAAATACTGTATTAAAATTAATTTTGACTGATTTAAACAATATATAAAAGCTTATCAAACTGAAATGAATTGTTATACACAATTGTTTTTTTTTATTTTATAGAATAAATAAACAAGAAAAAGATGGCATATCAACATTTTAATTGGTGCGAAAAATTCATAGAGTTTAAAGATTCCAAATGATATAGTACACAAAAGGGAAAGTCATAGCTAAATATAAAATATTCATATTATTCCTTCGGAATCTAATTCAGTTGCACTGAAGCGCTTTGGAAAGACTTCTTTGTGCTTCATCCATGATGCATTCAGTTCACGTGCAAGCAAGGATTTATTATTTTTTGAATATTTTTTTCCTCTCACATATAAAAAAGTCATTCAAAGGCAGGATTATTTTCAAAAAGTTTTCTTCAACAAAAAATTTCCAGGAATATAAAAGTACATCACAAAAAAAATCTTCAAAACCAATGTTTAATTAATATGATAATTTTAAAATATATCAATTCAATACAAAAAATTATATTTAATTTTTAATATTCCAGTTTTTAACTCTGACAATCAGTTATTGTATTTAAAAAAATATAAGATTCAGAATTACATTGGCATTTATCACAGAGAAAAATTCATATCCTTCTCGGCGGTATTTATAAAGAGATTCAGAATTTCGAAAGCTGAATTAACGGCAAAAGATAAAGATGTATAATGTCGTTTGCTTTGAAAGAATGAAAATAAAATTATTAATAAACTTATTTAAAAAGTTTTTATTTAATATATTTTTCTCATCTATAAAAAGGGAATTTTATAATCGATTTTTTTCTTTTTTATTTCAATTCTAAAGTTTTGCAAGCTTTTTTTGTATACATGTTAATAAAGTAATAAAACTTTCTAATATTCTTTTACTTTTCCAGAAAATAACAAGTAATTATTCTAATAAAAATTTGGTTTAATACAAAATTCATAGAAATTTTTAAAAAGTTTTTCAATATTATAATAAAATTTAAAAAGAATAAAAGAAACATTTTATTCATTATTTCATCAAGTTTTATTTTATGGCAGAAATATTTTTATTTGTGTGGTAATTTCCTTTATCTTTCTCTGTATTTACATATTTTATTCAGAAGAGAATACAAAAATCTCTTTAAAAAATCCCAACATTTCAAAATAATATTTAAATTTCTACACTAAAAAAGCTAGTTTGTTGATATTCTGGAGAAAATTTTATTCGCGAAAAAAACTATTTTGTTTAAAAATTGTAAAAATGTATTTTTTGTAATTGATGTGAAAGGTTTTTGGAGAGTTTTGTCATACTTGTGATTAATGGTGGTGCTTGCTACTTGCCAAGCTGTAAAAAGCTTTTGAATAGATGGAACTTAAAAAGGAACGACATTTCACATACGTTCGGATTTAACAATGCATATTTGAAATTTATTTTTTAAGTTGAATGCTTGGTTTTGTTTATCATGACAGTATTTAAACTCGTTGAAAATTCGATTTTCTCTAAAAATGATATTTTATAAACTCTCCCAATCTTTGAGTTATCAAAACAGGCTTATTTTTATCTCTTCGTTAATTAAAAGTCAAAATATTAATATTTTCGTAACGATCGGTAAACTGAAAGTATGGATTTAAAGTTCCAAAAACATGTCAAAAATTGGTATAAGCACAAATTTAGTTTCAAACACTGAAAAATTTTTTACGAAACCAAAATGCCAATGAGGGTTTCAACGGTGATTTGCGAAAATTTATACCTAAAGTTGTCTTTGTTGAGTTCACACCCTCAGAATAGGAGCATTTATGTCTGTAATACATTTTAACGAGGTTCTAAATGATTACTAATATCTTTAAGGTTATGCAAATGCAGTTAAAGCATTCGCTTGACAAAGACAAAATAAATAAATCTAGGCATTCAACGTCAAATGCAAAAATTGCCAGATAAAAAAAATGATTAAAAAAGGAAAATTATTAAAAGCTGAAGAGGAAGAAGATATAACCTATAAATTTGACGAAATTTAACTAACTATTTAATAATAACACAATTTATTATTAAAACATATAACTGTATACTTTAAATGACTTTTTCTCAAAATTGGTTTTAATTTATTTATTTTGCTCGTTTCTAATCAACTCAAATAATCATCATGTTACTATGGGATTTGGTGGACTTTATACTATTTTCTAGTTAATGAATTAAAAGAATTTAGATTAAATGAATATTTTTTTCATTAAGTACACCTGAAATTGATTGCTAGATTTTCAATGTTAGACTTAGTAGGATTTGGCTTTTTGAATTTTCAATAATAATTTATATTTCCATTTCATTCTAAAGAATAAAAACAGTTGTTCTATTAATGGTTATCAGGAATTCTTCAAAAAATTTAATAAAAAGAAAATTTAATTAAAAAGAGAAAATGAATATGTTTATAAACTTTATAAGTATTTTTAAATTAAAAACAGAGTATTGATCTTTTTAATCATTAAAACCTTAACCTAGAATTAAACTTAGCGAAATGCTGTCGTTTAAAGATTTCGCTTATACAGTTTTATATATGAATTTAATACATTCCTTGCAGAAAACACTTCATTTATATAAAAAAAATTCGCATTTGTTACTAAGATATACATTCTTAATGTACATAGGTGAAGCAAAAAAAGTTGTTGACAGGCTTATTTCAAAATATCAAAACAAATAATGCATTTAAAATTTTTCCAATAACTACAAGTAAACTATTCATTTTTTTATTAAAAGACGCTCTATGCTGTGTTCGGTATAAATATTTTAAATAGATCTTTACACAGGATCTTTAAAAAAATCAGAAAGGTTATTAAATAAGATATAATACAAGATTACATCAAAGATTTGCTTAAATATTTCATCAGTAATTTTGCTTAAATACCTTTCTAAATATTTAAAAACCGAATTTTTTTTGTTTTGTGGATTGGTAAAATTAATATAAATGTTAGTATCGCTAAATATACCTGCTTTGCATCTGTTACTACAAAACTTCTCCGAATTAAAACTTCGCACACTTATTATTGATGATAGCAAGAAATACTGTTAACTTTACAGAGTTTAAATCTAATGTTTGTTGTTGAATTGTATTAATTTGGAAACAAGTTATTCCATTTTATTTTTTTATATTTAATGATTTTTTTGTAAAATTTTATTAATTATTTAAAAATTAATAAATAGCTAAATAAAACTGTAGAAATAATTTTTTTGAAATGTGGAATTTATAAATACTACAATATGGCAATAATTGGTAGGCAACAGTAAGCTTCTGAAGAATTCAAAATTTATCTGCATTTTCAAAAAATTCGCTCAAAAAATCGTTGCCACTTGAGCATAATTTTAAAGAACTGAAAGAAAAACTTAAAGCAGACGATTACCGTTTATATCTGAAAAGCCAAAGATTTAATATATTTTCATTAATAATTAATTATATAATTATCTTTTATATTAATTGTCAAATATATTTAATGTATTAATAAAAGAATCAACAAATCAATTCACTCAAAACATTTCATTTAAGTCTTTCTTCTATTTCTTCTTTCGTCTACGATCAAAACTTCAAATACTTATATAACGAATCTTAATAATTTATATGACAAACATTATCATCCAGAGGTTTTAAAAAATCGTCTGCTTTAATTGATATTTTTATTTTGATTAAAATATTTTCACAAGACAAAACGATTTTCTGTGTTATAGTATTTCATACAAAAAAAGTTCTTTCATTTAAACTTTTAGACACGAAAATACTTTAAACCCGAATAAATCTATTATATCAGTGAATGCAAAATTTTGGAGCATAAACAGAAAATTGGATTTCTGACTTTGAAACTGGAGACATATGTTTTAAACGCTAATTATAATTTAATGTATAGCATTATCAACAGAAAAGGAAGTTCCAAGTTTTCCCAAAGTAATTTATCAAATTTATGAAAATGAGATTTTCGAGTTCCAGACACTGATCATTATTTTATGGATAATAATATCAAAAGAAAAGGGAAATATTTCAGCATTTTACAATGTTTTTTTTATTACATTATAATCTGGTTAGTGAAACTTTAGTTTTTGGCTTACTCTAGTTTATCTGTGCTATTGTCCCGTTTTAATGTTACACAAATTCTGTATTGGGATGAACTTCGTAACTTTGAACCATAATCAGATGACGAGGACGACAACTGATCTGGCACCCTTTCTCCAAATTTCTACAATACTCCAGAGGGAGGACGCTTGGCCGGGATGAACTTAAAGGGTTTTAGACTTGCTTACACAACGGTTCTTTGCTAGAATCAGATCTGGAACCTCAAACCCTTGGGTTCCGAAACCGTTATCTTACAACGTGACCAACGTAGCCTCATTTTAGTTTTTAAGTTTTGTTTCCGACATAAATTATAATATTAAGGGAAAAAAATCAAAATATTCTAGGGAACTTCAGAGGCGGTTGCAATATTATTCTTTGCATAAAAAAATAATAATCATTTGATAAGAAAGAAAGATTTTGTCTTGTTTAGAAAACAGAAACAACAAAAATGAGACCGAGAAAATAAAAATGGAACTAAGTAATAGTTTCATAATACGGTGGAATTTTTAAAATAAATTTATGCTGATTTGGAATGAGATTTCCGCACCAAAACAAAATTGCATAAAGAAATTTGCCTGTTTTCAAAACTTAAAGATAAAATGAAAAAAGGTTAAAATGAAATCTGCTAAGCATATTTTAAAGTATTATGTCAGAAAATAATTTCTTGAACGACCAAGAATCACCTGCTCGTGTAAATTAAATTATGTTTATATTTATTTTAATTGTTTCATTGAATGAGTCATTTTAGTATTGTAAACGATAAAAAAATTGTCTCGCATTTATTGATTATATATATATATATATATATATATATATATATATATATATATAT
>JAOUZG010028580.1:1138193-1168505 GCA_026289955.1 Argiope argentata
AAATCAGAGCTTTTGTAAATGCAATGGCAACGCGTTATTAAAAGCTGGTTTTTTTAGATGCTTGTGCAAATAATAAAATTTTTATTTTTCACCTACAGATTTTTGTTAACACCAAAACCCTCATCCCCATTACCAACATCATGTTCTGACATAATAATAAGAGTAATCAGTATCATCTTAAACAACGCAAAAATGAATTATAAATTAAACTACAGCCACCCTCTTATGCCTCATTAGCTCGATTCCCTGTCCCAAATTTTGACACTTCTCCAACACAACTCTCTTCCCTTTTCCAAGGTTCGAAACGAAAACTTATCCCAAATCTTCACGGCCGTCATTCGGGAGCGCAATATCAAGAACCCTAATTGAGTCGATAATTAAATTCTGGCGGGTAGGTCACCCATACGCCGCTGCCTGGAAATGGCTTTAGAGAAAGAGACTCGTCTGATCCAAACTTGGAGCCACACCCTCGGCAGCACGAACACGCGAGACTTCGTGTTCTCCAGGGATTACACAACCTGCGAGCCTTTTCATAGAGAAACCTTCCTCTCGTATACCCTTTTCCACGCTAATTAGTCAGAAAATTCCAGGAACTCATCGAATGCTTGCTTTCAAGACGGTCCATCGCTGTTCAGAAGATTTGGTACTGTTAAAATTTGGTTTGATGGGGGTTATTAAATGTGAAATAAAATTGGATTTCTTCGGGAGAGGGGGGGTGAAATGGCCCCTCAAACTAATTATGTCTCGTTTTTGAAGGAGTACGGCTGTTTGGTAAATTTGGTAATAAATATCTTAACATTGAAATTATTATTGAAAAATTAATTTTATAATGTTTTTGAGTTCATGGATTGTATTTCCTTTCTTATCTTTAAAACGCTGTTTGAATTTCAAACATATTTTTGATTAACATAATGATCGTAAAATTGATTTAAAAACATTTTTTTATGCTTAAGTTGAACTTTATTAGATTATTTTAATCTCTCTCTCTCTCTGTGTGTGTGTGTGCGTGCGTGTGTGTGCGTGCGTGTGTGTGTCCAAAGGTTAACAGAAAAAAAACTTTCCTCTTTTTCATCTAGTAATAAAAATATTAATTTGATTTTATTTACAAAATTATCAACAATAAATTAGATAAATGTCTAATTTAAATTTCTTGCGGAATATGTTTATTCATTCTACCTAGGTTTCACATATTTATTTAAACAAGAGAATTCTGATTATTCTTTCAATGGAAAGTTTAGTTTGGTTATATTAGCGTCCGACCTCGCAATTTTGAACAGCGTTCATATGATGAGGACGACACCTGAGCTGACCATCTAAGCGATAAGATGTGTACCATAAAAATTATTCCTATAAACAAAATTATAATATTATATATTTAACATTATTAACAATATTTTTAAAAAATTTCTGTATCTGATATAGATTGGGTAAAGTAATCAGGATTTATTATTATTCAACATAAGGTTCATTATTTATTAATATAAATTTATTTCAGAATCATATATAGAAAAATGGGAATGATAACTTATTTTGAGATATGTGTTGTAACACGGCACCTTACAAGCCCGCTGACAGTTATCTGATAACGATTTAAACTGAGGAGCGTTTCTTGTTTATTCAGTAGCGCCAACTAGGGCCAAGAGTGTACTTAGCTACTTCAAGCGTCACATTCGCTTGAATAACCCTTTTTTACAGGGTGCACATTCACACACCTCTCAGATATAACACAGAACCATGCCCGAACCGGAACTCAAACCCGGTATATCCAGATTACAGAGAAGATTCGATGCCAGTATCTTGAGGCCTTAATTGGTATTTTACATCAAAAACTGGACCTTTCTTACATAATATAAAATATCTATAAAAAAATATTTGGTAATCAAAAATACAGAATAATATCAATATACTTATATTAATTTAAAAATTTAGAAAATTTATGGCAATTTCAAAACAAATTTTAAAAAATACTTTAAATTTGGTAATTTTTCCTCGTTGAGAATCAAATAAAACTAAACGAAATATCCTTTTTAAAATCCCTTAACCTACCGTTTATTTTAAGATATTAATGATGACATTTGTTTCAAAGAGTTAAATTTCATCCTTTTAATCTTAATACTATGGATCCTTGCATTTATTAAGTTCAAATTAATTTCAAAACACCTTTTGACCTTTGTAAATATTTCCCCTATGCATAAATTACAGTATGTACAATTAACCTATTCCAGCTCATGATGTTAGATCTATCAGAAATTTACCATCGCTTATAAATGAAACTGCATAAATTTATAATGCAGGCCCTGAATGCATTTCTAGAAGCACAATGCATCGCATCTGCTTCCTTCTCAAAGAGTGAAGACTGATACATTTATCATCCATCGGTCAGTTAAAATCTGATTAGCGTAAGTAATTAGAGAATAATACGAGAGGGGCTTTGATAATCTTCATTGCATGTTGAAACATGCCAACCGACATCTTCCAACACTAGAAGACTTAATTTCATTAACTGAATTAACTACTAGAAATAGTGGCTAAAATGCTTTGGAATGTACTGGGTTTTTTTCGTATATAAATTATACACATATTTTAATAATGATATAGCAGGATAGGATAATTTTAAATTGATCTTTATGCATAATCAACGCATTGATGTATCTATGAATAATAAATATGTTAATTTGGATGATAATATTAACAGGAAGTTTACTTTTAATGAAGTAAAAAAACTTGACAAGTAAGAGGTAGAATTCCATCATAAATTGAAAAATTCTTTATCACCTTAAATTTTCCTATCGCATTTAAAACAGAATACAAATTGAAGAAAAATAAATTACTTCATTTATTAGATGTATTTTTTAAATTCATACCCATTTTAAATATATACCTTGTAATTACATATTTTACACCGATTGAAACTTACTTCAAGTTTTGACATTTATTATAGTTAGTTGACTTTTTTTAGTTCTTAAAATAATTCAAAAAAAATTACACGATATTAGTTTTTTTTAATTCTTATAATAATTTACAAAATTAAAGGTGATATTTATTATTGTAATCCTTGCAATAATTTACAAAATCAAAGGTGATATTTGTTATCTTAATTCTTGTAATAATTTCTAAAGTTAAAGGTGATATTTATTATTTTAGTTCTTGCAATAATTTCCAAAGTTAATGGTGATATCTATTAGTTTAGTTCTTGCAATAATTCACAAAGTTAATGGTGATATTTATTAGTTTAGTTCTTGCAATAATTCACAAAGTTAAAGGTGATATTTATTATTTTAACCCTTGACATAATTTACAAAATTAAAGGTGATATTTATTATTTTAACCCTTGACATAATTTACAAAATTAAAGGTGATATTTATTATTTTAACCCTTGACATAATTTACAAAATTAAAGGTGATATTTATTATTGTAATCCTTGCAATAATTTACAAAATCAAAGGTGATATTTGTTATCTTAATTCTTGTAATAATTCATAAAATTAAAGATGATATTTATTATTTTAATTCTTGTAATAATTCACAAATTTTAATATATATAATAAAAGGTGATATGTTGTTTTAGTTCTGCAATAATTCTTAAATATCAAGGG
The DNA here is from genome assembly GCA_026289955.1 of Argiope argentata. NCBI lineage: Eukaryota > Metazoa > Arthropoda > Arachnida > Araneae > Araneidae > Argiope > Argiope argentata. Next base: position 1,141,792 of record JAOUZG010028580.1, read on the forward strand.
GATATTTTTTTTAGTTCTTGTAATAATTTATAAAACTAAAGATCATATTTTTTCAGTTCTTGCAGTAGTATATAAAACTAAAGATCATATTTTTCAGTTCTTACAGTAATTCTCAAAATTAATCATCATATTTTTTAGTTCTTTCAATACATAAAATTAAAAGATACATTTGCTTTATATTTTCTGCATTTTTATTGCAAAAATCCTTTTATTTAACAAACAGTTTGAAATATCAAAATACTGATCATATAGCAAAATAATTTGATTCAAAATATATGTTCTTCATTACCTTTCCTGATTGCTTTTATAATTATATATGATATTCTAAATATAATTCAATTCCATGAATAAGAAAAAATCTGAATCCAATTTAAGCTAAAATTTATCCCTTTATTTAAATTTTCTGTGTTTTTATTTGACCACAAAGAATAAACAGATCATATGAACATAAATTAAGAAGTCAATACCGAATATGATATTCAAACACATTTATTTGCTTTAAAAAAAATCATTTCCCATTTCAAATTGAGATTTATAAAAATACGCATTTACGCTGAATAAGAAATTAATAATTATGCTTTTCTAGCCAAGACAAATGAAATGCGATGACATAAATTTACAGAAAAGACAAAAGCCAACTGAAGCAAGAAGTTGCCTTCTCTTAAAAAGAACTCCCATTTATCTTGAATAATAAGAGAGAATCCTACTGAAGAGTAAATACAGCAACGACATTTTAGTTAAACAGTAGCTAATGCAAACAAATGATCGCACATATAACTGTCACGACACCGCGACCAATCAGAATCCTTCAGTCATAAAAATGCCATTCGCGAGAAAATCGTCTCTTCTGGGATCGGAGATACAGGAATGGAAGAGATGAATGCAATTTTCGCGAAAATTTGTTTTTTTTTTTCTATACTCGATGAGGACAAACCATATTTTTCCGTTCTTTCTTCTTTATTTGTGTAATAATGTTTTTATACTGGAGCACAATTTGTAATTTTATTAGTGTAATGATGTAGTAATGTAAATGATGTGGGTCGGCTTTCTGGCACAGAGGTAGTGTATCTTCCTCGTGTTCTATGAGTCCCGGATTCGAGTCAGTCCGGGCATGGTTGTTCTTCGGTGTGCTATCAGTGAGATTTGTGGCTGTACCTCCCTGTAAAAAGGGGATGTGCAAGCAAATTTGATGAGTGTGTAGCTAAAGCCGTACTCTTGGCCATAGTTGGCGCTACTTCAGAAACAAGAGGCGCTTCTTTCGGCTTAAATCTACTGCTGTAACAGCAGGGGGCTTGTCCGTGGCGAGTGCGATGAATAACAACAAAAACGAATGATGTGGTAATAATAATGAACAAAGGAAAAAATTATTATTAGTACAATAAGCAATTTCTAACAGGTAGCACTATTACTGAAAAATGAATATGAAACTGATATACGCTATCTACTGCTCTGCCTTAGGTCTTCCTTTATTTTTATATAAACAAAATGATTTTAAGCTGGTATAATATATATTTAAGTTAGAGTAATATATGTAAATTAGGGTGTAAATGATGTGGGCCGGCGTTTTGGCACTGAGGTAGCGTGTCTTCCTCGTGTTCTGGAAGTCTCGGATTCGAGTCCCGGTTTGGGTAAGGTTTTTCTTCTGTGTGCTATCTGTGAGATTTGTGACTGTCCCCTTTAAAAAGGGACCGTGCAAGCAAATGTGATGAGCGTTGTGGCCCTAGTTGACGCTACTTCAAAAACAAGAGACGCTTCTTTCGGCTTAAATCTGCTGCTGTATCAGCGGGGGCCTTACCCATGGCAAGTGTCATAAGTAACAACAACAACAAATGATGTGGTAATAATAGTGAAGAAAGGGATGCTAAATTATTATTAGTACAATTAGCGATTTCTAAAAAGTAGCACTATTACTGAAAAAAATAATATAAGACTGATATACCTTTTTCTTATGTCTTCTTATGATATACCTTTCTTAGGGTCTTTCTTTATTTCTATATAAACAAAATATTTTAATATGGTATAATATCGTTAAATTAGAGTATACTTGGTAGAAAAATCTTTATGACAGAGAAAAGTGGGAAAAACTAATATTTGCAAAGTTGCTAAAACCTGCGGAAAGGGTCTCCCCAAAATGTTCTGTCCTACGCACTATTATATTTGCCAGGACAGAGAACGCCTTACATGGCACTGGCTTACAGTAGTTACGAAATATAACATTTTGGCTTGCATTTAGCATCTTTGATGAATCTATCGTTTGATACTTGGTGAGTTAAATGGCAATTAATTCTTGGAATTCGTTAATAATATCCAAAATTGGAATTTTTATTTCATACATGTTTTTCTCGACCGATTACTGTAAAAATTTGGCACATAACTACATTTGTAGTCCTAAATTCTCCTACCAAATTTAATACATTTAAATAATTAGACTTTTGAATAATCGTGTTTACTTATCTCTGAAGTACAGACCGACGGACAGTCAACTCGTACATGGATATATGACAGGTCTCTACACTATACATATTAGACCTGTGTACTGAATCTTATCTATTTCGCTCTCTTTGTTTTGCAATTATCGGTTTAACAGATCTCATCCGCTGAACAGAGTTGACTCGAGATTTGACAGAAATTTCCAAATATGGTGTAAAGATCTTAAACCTAATTTCAGTCATCTTGACCAAATCTTTAATTATTGTTGTTGTTACAGACTGAGGGACGGATATTTTCTAAACATGTGTTTTTCGAACTTAGGTCTAAAACGCAAAGATTTGTCAAAATCTCTTATTTCAATTTTTTGACAGTTACTATACTTTCTTTATATTACGTGTACGAAAAAGTGAAAAGAGCAGTGTATCAAAGGAGTATGTATGAAGCTAACATATTCCCCTCTGCTCTTTTAAGGCTTTCCATTTTTTCATTGATACATTGTTTTGAAACTGATATATTCTATAAATTGGGCGATATCTTATAGAAAAACTCTCATGTGGAAATACTAGCTTTGGTTCTATAAAAAGTTGCAAAAATATTGTTAATCTGTTCAAAATGAAGAATATAAGACTAATATATAGTCGGTTGCTCAATCGTATCTTTTGCGAGAGGTAGATAAACAAATGGATCGATAAAAGATTTGCAAATTGTATGAAGTAGGATTCATAAACGCAATCGTAATAGAATTCAATTTCTGACGGGATGGAGAATCAAATATTATCAAGCCACGTTATTTTCGTTTAAAGATTCAATTTCTTTTTACCTTATGGGGTTCAACACCCTCATCCTCACAGTTGTCGTTGAAAGAGAGATAGATTTTCAGAGAGGATAAACTAGAATATTGTATTGGGAGCAAATATTAACGAGTTAAATTTATTGCAAACATTACGAATTAATCCATTATGAGTTAGTATTTTTTTCTCTTACTATTGTATATCTTTATTTTTGAAAATGTAAAAACTAGGATATTTTACGCTGTAAAATATAGGATACATTTTTTGTTTATAAAAAGGCTATATTTTACATGAAATTCCTCGCTGGAAAATTGATATTTATTTATGGAATTTTAACATCAAAATTTCAGTCTTATATGCTGCCTGTTTTCCATCGATGCGTTATTATTTAAAAATTACATTGGCCAATTATTGATTCATTAGTTGTAGGAATTTTATATCAACACTTTAAGATGGAAACACAAAGTACATTTGGCCTGAAAGTCTTAAATAAATAATATTACAATAATATTTAGATATTGAAATTTTATTTGAGTTTCTAATTATATTCGTATTAACATATAACTGTTATCAATGAGACGAAATTTCTAAAAGCATAAACAAAAGGAAGAGCATTTCAAAAAGATAAAAATGTTAAGAATTTAATGGAAGAAAAAATAAATCCTGCAAAATTCAAGCATTGTATCTTTTCTGTATGGAAACTTTTTAAATTCATATTCATTAAAAACGGAGACACAAAAGAAGATGGAACAATAATGTTATTTTATCAAACGAAATTAGAACTTCTCATACCCTTAGAAACATGAAAACTGCTACTCAACAGAAGTAAATACTTTCATATAATAAATACACTTAGTTATGTTTCAAATGAAGAAAATTAAAGGCGAGATTCCAAAAATTTGAAAAAATTTCAAGACACATCCGATAAAAAAAATGAACTCCCAAGGAATTTACTTTTAGCTCGAAGAAACTAACAATATGATTATTAATACTTCAGACAATAAACAATTAAAGATATAAAAACATTAGGGTGGAGACTATGCTTGGGGTTAACTTTTTGGAAAACATACGAAAATAATTATATTAATGAGTTTTTACAATTTAAAAAACGATAAAACAGCTATAAAACTAAAATATACTTGTAAAGCGGCAGAAGTTTGTATTAATTAGGGGAAAGAACTTTTTTGCGGGGGTGGCAAAAACAAGGAATTTAGTTTAGAGGCTTATAAAATGATTTGCTTAAAATGTTACAAATAACTTGAGAAATATATAATTTAGTCCCTGAACCAAAAGATGTTAATTTCTATTCACCCGTTTAATAATTTGTGTTTTTCACATTGTGAAGTACTAAGGCCACAATGAAATATTTCTAAACTAACAGCTTGTTTATTCCATCTATTCAAGAACTGCAAAATGTATTAGGAAATAATTATATACAATTTGAAGAAAAAAATATGCATTCGATTTTAATTTATGAGATGAATTTTGCATGAAAATTCTATCAAAGAACAAAATGTGAAAAAATAGCATCTTATGATGAAAAATAGCATTAAAGTGCATTTTTAATCACATAAAAAAATAGTGCAATTTACCAAAAAAATGGATTTAGAAACAAAATGCTAATATTATAAAGAAACCTGTTCAGTCATTAACAATATTAATTTTTTTAAAAAAATCATTATTGCTCAAAAAATCGATTTTTCAATGTAGTCACCTACCATAAAAGACGGAATTAGTAAGTGGAACTTGTCTAATTCTCTAATGTATACTGATGAATAAATATAAAAATTTCGAATTTATTTGTAGAAAGAAACCTACTATTGTAGTATATGCTATTTTTTAATAATAAAAGCCTCAGAATTTTTCATAAAGCGGCTTCATATACCATATAAACAATATCGAATGTGAAAATTTCATCTAGTATGTAATGTTTAAAAATATTTTTCCTAATTTTAACTCCAGCATTCACTTGTGAAATACTTCAAATATCCGCATTTTCTCGCATATTATTTAATATTTTATAATTTAATTTATAATTCAAACTCTCCTTCCATCTAAAATATTACTAGAAAGTTCTCTAGAATTACAATACAGTTTTGGTATCAACGCATGAGATTCCATAATAGTTTTCAGAATAATTCATACCAGAGATCTACTCAGTTGAAGTCGAAAATTTGATATATGTCACTATTCTACATTTAACATATTCTAATTTCATAAATTCAGATTATGGAAATAGAATACAGAGCTTTAACAAGATGACCTGACATAAATATTCAGTTAATATAAAGTCGAGTTTTAATAAGAGAAGTTTAGATTTAAGATACCGTAGCTCAAAGATATTCAATTTAATTGAATTGTAAAATAAAGATTTCGAATCTTGAAGAGGAATAATTAAAAATTTTAATACAAGATTTCCTTATTGTATTATTGAGGAAAGAATGTTATGCTACATTTCTCATCAAGAAAAAAACTACATATTTATCTTGAATCTAATTTTGAAAATAAGAAAAATTTTGACAAACAAAATGCACAATTTTCTCGGCAAGCTGAAAATAAAAAATAAGATTCCTTTACTTCTAAATTGTATCTGGCAATAGTGATTGTTGTTGTTAGAGTCAAATTTAGGGCTTAAAAATCACTTTTGAATCCCTAACATCTAAGATATTTCAATTATTGTAAAAGTTTATGTGCAAAAGTTGTTCTTCTTAACGAAGCACTAATTTGGGTGATTTCACTTATTTTTCTATTTTAATACTAAGAAAATTAGAGCAAAATTAAAATTCCTCGCCTTCTTGCAAAAAACCCACTATTTCCACCTTATTAGAGCTGAAGGACAATTTAAAAACATGTCCGAGATTTTCATATTTTGAAAAACATATTCCAAGTCAGTTTAAATGCAAAAAAAAAAATTCACAACATGAGAAAAGCTTTATTTACATTAATATATGCAATTTTGAAAAAGGGGTGGTTCATTGTTCTAAGGACTACAATCGATGAAGAACTGAAGAAATTTTCACGAAAATCTTTTTTGAGAACCATTGCAATGGGTAATCTTTCTAAAAAAATTGGCCAGAAAAAGACTAAAAATTTAGAGCTATGTTGATGACAAATTTATTGATGTCATTTTCGCGAATACTATTTTATAAATTATATCAATAAAATTATAAATTATATCAATTTCTAAATTTGCTCATTTTGATAATTTTTCAACACCTACAGTTGTTGTGGTAATTTTTATTCTTAAACTGTTTGTGTTAAAGTGAAATTAAACTATTTACAATAAAACAAGTAAAAACTAAAGAAATCATTGAATAATATTTTTACCATCCCAAAGTTATTAAGGCTTTATAAAAAAATATAGCAAACATTTTTTTGTAGTTTTAGAGAAAATTGAAGATTAGACATAACTAAGATGTACCCTATTATGCTACAAAACCACATTTTAGGACATAAATATAAAGTATCATTTTTTCAGACATATCATGGTACCAAATGAATACTTTAACTGAAATATTTCCAAGAAATTTACTTTTGTTTTGCAAGTAATAATAAACTTTTATATCATTACATTTTTATAATGTATACAAGATACAAAAGTGAATAAAAAATTGTAGATAAAGAAGGAAAATATAAATATTAATTACTTAGTACTTGCTGTACATTTGAATAAATATTTTATAATTAAATATAGTTAATGCTTACAGAAAAGAACCTAAACACTCAATGTAAAAATGAACCTAAATTACTGAATTGAATTAATCTTGACCAAATATTCTGGTCCAGAGTCTCAACACAAAGACATGAATAAATTCATCTTTATTAATTATAGATATAATAAATATTTTTGTCAAGATGAATAATTTGTAAACTTTATATACTTTTAATCTTATTATGCATTTATATTTATAACTGATTCTTCTACCTATATCAGGAAAGATTATTTGTGTAACTTAGTGAAGGAGATGCTTAAGTATTTTTTTTAATTTCATAATGGTAACATTCTTGTTGCCATTTTTTATTCGATAATTATAAAATAATCATTAAAAAACTCCTGATTTCCATCTCATTAAATTTTAAAAAATTGAATTGATCAATTTATAAAGATTTAAAATGTTAATCAAATAATTAGATCTGTGTATCAGTATAAAAATGCCCTATTTATTATTTAATGAGTTCTAAAATTTAATAGCAAATAAAGAGAGACTCGAATTCCTCAGAGTTCATTTAATCTAAAATTTTCATATGATACTTGCATATAAAATTAGGGTTCAAAGAATAAGTTGATCAAGTTTTGAATTAAGATGGCGATTTCAATTTGTATTTGAATAATTGAGAATTTTCCACATTCCTAGGGAGGTAAAACCAAAGATGTTTATCAAATAAATATAAGACAGCTAATGATGGATGGAGGAAAATATTAAATTTAATTTAAAATATTAAATCGATTGAGAGCGAAAAGTATGACCCGATTTCAAGAGGCAGCATTCAAAAAATTCGAATCAATTTATAATAATTCTAATTATATGATGCTATGAGGGGAAAATCCCAGAAAACTTTAAATAACTAACCTTAGAAAAAGATACTTTTGAATTCTTATCTTGAATATTTTCCAGAAAATCTCGATGTTTAAAATGCAGACTAGGAAAATTATCCCACGATAACGAAAAAATGCCAAGGAAAACGATATCAAGAATATATGAATAGGAATGCAAGGAATATTGTTATGTGTTAAAAGAAAATATTGAACGAATTTTGAAAAAATTAAGAAAATTAAATCATTTTTTAAATATAAATGAAATAACCTTGTTTAAATTTTATAATTTCATTTCTTTCCAAAAAATATATCTGAAATAATTATTTTAATTCTTTCAAGTATGTTTTTAAGTTTGTTTTTTTTTAAATAATTAATGTTTTGTAAATCATTATACAAATGTTTTTGGAAATATTTCAAGTTCGCAGTCTGAATTTTTGGAATTATAAAAAATTCTTATGAATTTAGGAAAAGGGTTAGGAAAGGATGTTTTGAAATGTAACACAAAATTTTTTATTTCGTAATTTTTCTTATTCGTTAAAAATTTTCCTAATCCTTTTCTTTCTTAAATTAATTTCAGGAACAAAAAATAATAATAAACAAAAGTTTGTATAAGAGCTGGTTTTACTATTCATAAATGGTTCAAAATATTTTTCAATGAAAACTTTTTAAAAAAAAATAAGTTAAAAATTATTTGTTTGCACAATTTTAAGTTTTATGACAAAAGAAATAATTTTAATTTGTAAAAAATATTAAATTATCACAACTGTTGAGTTCATCAACATACTGAAACATTTAAATCTTACATCTACATACTAAAACATTTAATTCTTACATCAACATACTAAAACCTTTACATCTTACAGTCTATTAAAAACATTTAAAAAATATTTAAACAATTCGAGTAATCAGAATGAGACAATAGAATTGTTATTTTTAAAACTATAAAAAAAATTATTCAAAAAATTGTAAGTGAGAAAATCTTTATTGAGCAGTTTGGTTCAGAAAATGCTTTTGGTGTATAGTTTGGAAGTGCAGTGAAATTTTCATGTTACTTCACAAGGTTGGCAAAAATAATATTCAGATAAAATATCCAAAAATAGGAACATTTCCTAAATCTACCATTTGTACCAAAAAAGTAATCCCAAAGCAAATCGAAATCTCCTTAAAGTTGAACCAAATGTTATAAACTTAAAACGCTGTAGAATGTTCTCTAGAAGCTGAAGCACACCTTAATGTATAAATAGCTGAATAGCACTTGTCCAATACACCAGCTATTTAAAGAGCGCTTTCAGAATGGGAGCATATCCTAAAGCTTCACGGCCATCATTCGGGAGCATTATATCGAGAACCCTAATTGAGTCAAGTCAATAATTAAATTCTGTCATCCAAATCCACCTGCATATCTCAACTCAGAAATGACCCCAGAAAGTGAAGCATCCTCTGATCAGGCTCTGGGCCACACCCCGAGTATTATCAACAAGCGAGATTTCGTGTCCCCTCGGGATTACAGAGCCTCCAGCCTTACAGGGGAAGAGCTACCTCTCGCATTCTCCTGTCAGGGCTAATTAGTCAGAATTTTCTGAGAACCTATTGAAGGCTGACTGCCACGACGCGATGTGGGCGATAAGAGTTGTTTGACACCCGCTGGGGTTGGGTTTTATGTGGTAATTTCAAATAGATGAAGACTCAATTATCTTTAGGAGTTTAATGTCGATTGGTTGTTTTAGTTTTATGAATAGTAGACATTATAAAATATTGGAAAATAAATCAAATAATTTAAAATTCAGATTATTTATTTTAGTTTAAAATTTTATCATTAATTGTTTTAATATTTTTAAATAAATCAGAGTATTTGTACATATTTTTATATTAGACTATTTATTCTGATTTTCATTTCATTCATCCAATTTGAAATATATTTAGAATAAAATACCAAAAATCATTTTTATTCAAATATTTCGTTTCCTTAAATATTTCATTCTACATAACTATATATTGACATTTATACAAATTACATAATTTTTACTTTGCGGCATATGTGATATAGAGAAAGTATAGTAGTTGCCTAGTCAAAATTTTGACGAATTTTCAGGTTTTAGAACTCCTTGAGTTCAAAAAACACATTTTTGAAAATTTCCTTCAGTCTATTTGTACAAAGATAATTCAAAAACGATTTGGATTAGACAGATGAAATACAGTATACAGACTAAAAATTAAATTTCCAGATTTCTATCAAATTTTGAGTAAATTCTGTTCGAATGAAGTCCATCTGTTCTAACATATGGTGACATGATTAGTGCAAAATGAAGAAAGCTAGACAGATACAATTCTGCAAATAGATTTAACATCTAAGGTGAAAAAATGCTAAATTCACGACAAAAATTAATATTTATTGTATGTCAAAGTCATATAAGGTGTACTTGTCAAAGTTTGAGATAAAATTAACAACAGGTTGATTGTCTGTTGGTCTATACTTTCAGAAACATGTTAACGGAAAGACTTACACATACCGTATCAAGTATAATATTTTGTGACTACAAGTATAGTTTTGTGTCAACTCCTTATTTCACTCAATTGAGAAAAAAAACATATCTAAAGCACAAATTCTGTTTTCTAGTGTTATTAAAGGTTAAAGGTTAGGTCGGGTATTATTAAAGGTTTTCGGGTTAAAGAAATTTGGTGGAATTTACAGTATTTGGCGATTTTTCGCTGACGCCCGGCTAACGAAAAAGTACCTTCAATTGAGCGAATCAAAAATTATTGTCTTTCTGAATATTTTAATGTATTGTGAATTTTTTGAGAATAATAAGTTTCAGGTAAATGAAAAGAATTTTAAAATAATACATCCTACTTGCAGCTAACAAAATGGTTAAAGAGTCCAATGACATTTTAAATATTCCTCTTAGTTCATGAAATACGAAAATAAAAAAGGAGAACAAGGAAAAGGTAATTAAATCCCATTTGGGCTCCAAATAGCTGCACAGAGAGGCGATGCATTCGGAATAAAGCACTTCAGGGAATAAAATGTTTCGAGGAACCATTGACAGCTCTCCGTCCCGATGAAACTTGGCGCTCGTTAAATAATCAAGCGATCACTTTAGTCATCGCGGATGTCTGCCGTTAAACGAAGAGGGTTATTAAAAGCCACGTCGTGTTTACAGTATCGGCATTCAAAGCAGTTTCGGGAAAATGAAGGATGGAAATGTTCTGGAGAGTTAAATGCCTTAAAAACTTCACATAAGGCTTCCTCTTTCTTTTCTGTTTTGTTAATTTGATTAAAGAATCATTTTGTGAAGAACAAAAAATGTGGGATTCAAAGCATCAGATGTGAAATAATAATAAAATATCGTGAAATAATAATAAATAAATAAATAAAAATCACATTTACTATTTATTTCATTTCATATACTCACGTCCTCAAAATGATATTTTTCTAGGTTTTATTGGCTGTAGTCATTGACTTATTTTTTAAAATCAGAGCTTTTGTAAATGCAATGGCAACGCGTTATTAAAAGCTGATTCTTTGAGATGCTCGTTGTGTAGTAAAATTCTTATTTTTCGACTACGGATTTTTGTTGAGGCCAAAAACCTTATCCCAAAAACAACAACATGTTCTAACATGATAATAATAATAAAAGCCTCAAAACCCTCTCGCATAATCAATTAAATTTGTCATGTAAGAGAATTTTACCAATTATTGCATAAATTTCTTAAACTTTGTGAGGGATCTAAAAATCTCCGCTGATCTTAATTACACCTTCCTATTTTTTGCATTTTTCTTCGAATCGACAAAGTTATAAACAATTAAGAAAATAATATAAAGTTGTTTCATGGATAATTAGCTACCTTTAATGACCAGCTGCTCTTGCCAGATCATTAGTTAATTAGTTGAACAAATCATTTATATGTAGTAAGCGCGTCGACTGAATTCCTCGGTGAATTTTTTTAAACACCAAATTTACTAGAGCCTTTATTTTTGAAAAATTAAGCATTTTAAGCTCTTTATATATTGAATTGCGCTAGATTTTGTATAATAATTCTCCTAAAATTTGAATTTCAATGAAATAAATAAACTTTTAAGTTATAAAACTATTTACAGTAATTATATTACTTACATGCAGCAAGCAAATAATTATAATAAAAAATATATAATGACATTAAGTGGTATAATCAACAAAAAATATAATTACTTCATTTCTGAATCAAAATGTATTCACAAGCAATGTAAGGAGAATAAGAAACGGAGTGCGTGCGTTTGCGCTCTATCGAATATGATTATTAATTCATATATTATCTAAAAATAATTATATTTACTGAATTAATAAGTAATGTGGAGTATTACAATAAAAGGGGGAAAGTTAAGGCCACCAGGGACCTTTAGAATGACTTTTTCCAATTTTCAGCTTAGCAATTTGAAATTTTACAGGAATTAAGAGTAACACTATGGGAGATAATACACAAAATTTTAAAGCATCATGTTAATTTATTTATGAGTTAGGGAGGGGAGGGTCATATAATATTTAATAGCGATAAATAACGTAAATGAAAAATGCTCCAAGTGCTTAAAATTTGTTCGAAAATATTCCATTTTTTATGGTTACTTTCTCTAACACCTTTGAAACAAAAGTTGGAACTAAACTTGAAGTATGAGTATAAAATATGAAAATTAACTAATATAACTCAAAAGTACTGATTTTTTAAAAAAAAAATCAGGTAGTTTTGAGTTATTACGTCGGTTAATTTTGATATTTCGTACTCAAACTTCAAGATTAATCCTAACTTTAGTTTTAAAAGGATCAAAGTAAATAATAATAAAAATTGGAATACTTTCGAACAAATTTGGAACACCAGGAACATTTTTCTTTAACGTTATTTATCGCTAATATTATATTACCTCCCCAACTCATAAATAAATTAATATAATACTTTAAAATTTTGTGTATCATCTCCTATAGCTTTACTCTTAAGGCCTATAAAATTTCAAATTGCTAAGGTGAAAATTACAAAAAAATCATTTAAAAGGTCCCTGATCGCGTTAAAGGAAGAAAAGATGTTTATACCAAAACATAAAGCGAGAATAAGTATTAGAAAACGAACTATAAAAAATAAATTAAAAAAACGAACTAAAAAAATTGCCCACTTCTGAACTTAAATTAGCTGTAATTACACAGATTTAAGAAATTGAAAATTTTAACAAAACTCCACTTTCCTAAGAAACCTTTTCAGTGTAACAAAATCAGCCAAATTTTAATATTCTTGTCATCAACATTGAAAAGAAATTCAGAATAAAATATATTATAATTACAATAAAGAGCATCTGAGCATTTATGCTGCATTAAAAAGTACCACTGTAAAATATTAAAAAGAACCACTGCCAAGTAATAAAATTTATTTTCATTAAAATCAGAGGAAAATAATACACCAATTAAATTTTTATAATTACAAAGAATTTTCAAATTTTGTTTGCCCGCAAAATTTTTTCCGATAGTATATATTCGATATAATTTAATATATTTTCCAATAATATATTTCAAAACTTAATCATTTCAAGATGTAAATTTGCTCCAAATTTGATAATTCTATATTATGTGGATAGTCGTGCAAAGCTTCAACAAACGTATTTTTATTTTCATCATTAGCTATAATGAATCAATTAACTCTACGAAAATTCATTTTCATAGAATTTCGAGGTCGTCTGTGTATTTTGAGATACTATAACTTTTCTAAAAAATTTCTGTATCACGTCAACAAATTTTTTTATCATGTTTTCCAAATTACTATTATTACTTTAATGAAATGTCAAAGTCAAAGTAAAATGTCTTCTGTGTTCCTAATTACTATCATTGCTTTAATAAAATTTCAAAGTTAAAGAGAAAATTCTTCTGTTTTCCTAATTACTATTTTTACTTTAATAATATTTTAAAGCCAAAGAGAAAAGAAAAAGTATTCTTATTTTTAACTAAAATATTCATACAGTTTAATTCTGAAAATTTTTCAAATATTTAAGAGTATAATATATAAGTTCTATTATAAAAATCTTTTTTCTTCCTTTCTTTCAAAATATTGACATGATGAATTCTATTTGAAGATATTTTTTCACAGATAGATTGTCAGAGTTTCAGAAATTTTATACTAGTGAAATGAAATTTTTTATTGTATTTTGATATGCTACACTTGGATATCAACTCTCCAAAAAATTTCACGATTTTCAAACATCTAACGAAACCAGCAGTGATACGTGTTTGCACTTCTTCGCGTCAACAATCGAATAAACGATGACACGTGAGAAGATGACATCCAAACTAAGCCCTCGACTCCCACAACAAAATCCAATAACAAAAGATGCCTTTCCTACAAAAGGATTCCATGCTATCTTTTACAGAATTTCCAAAGTTTTATGGTTTTACTACTTAGATAAAAATTATGGAAACTTATAGATTCGAAATTTTCAGACGCTAATCTTTGCAAATTCGAATTAAATAATTAAAATTAAGTACATAGAGAAATTGCAAATAAAATTTCTGAAGTAAGATAAAATAATAGCTACTTATTAAAGAATCAATTACTCCATATCCGGATGAATACGAATTAGTTCATTCGAAAGTCTTATTTAGAATTTCTTTAATATTTCCCTTTAAATGACAGTCAAAGAATGCATTTGAAAGCGTATCATACAAAAATAGATTAGTTTTTTCAGAAATCATTATGCGAATTTTATTTTCAGAACAAAATCAAAATCACAAAACTGAATCAATATTTCAAGAAAAATTTAAATATCCAATGGTATAAATATAGCAAATAAAATATAATTCAATAGTATACTCCATTAACCCTTTGCACTCCGAAAAATAATTAGATGCAAAATTATTCATCTAATACAAATATTTGTTATTACTATAAAAAATAAATATACATAATTCTTTTAAGTCGAATTTCTTTGAAAAATTAAACTGCATCTCTTAATCATAATGTAGGCGTTTATAAAAATTAAATTTGAAAAATAAATTAATAAAACGTCAAAATGATTCACAATCTTGAATGGTGAGTCAGAGGCACCATCGGAGTGCAAAGGGTTAAATAGTTTTTATTGTGAAATAGGGATGTCTTCAAAAACACAAACATCCAATTAAAATTCAACAGTATTTTGTAACTTTCAGCAAAATTCGAAAATCTTTTTAAGGGGTGAAAACTAAGTTCTCTAACTGCTCCTTTCCCGAAATTTGTGAAGCAAAATATTTTAATTAATTCTATTTAAAAATTTATTCACGAATTTAAAAAGTTCAAATGAAAGAATATTATAAATTTAAGTAAAGCAGCGAGAGTAATTAAAACACAGAAACCACAATTTCAGAGTTTTTTTTGCATGGATTCAGCAGAAAATCGTCTGAGCTGAAATAAGTCTAGGTTTTTTTTTATTGTTTACGGCTTAACATCGTTTGCAAAGAGAAACGTTTGCAATGGAATAATAAAGAATGTATCATTCTACTGTTTATGATTTTTTAATGCTTCCAATATGAAGAATTTGCATTGAAATAACGCATTCAGATTTGTTCTCCAATTTATAATTTTCAATTGCTTTTAAAAAGATTCATTCAAATACTTTGCGATTCTTTTAATAACATACAATCTTTGTTTTTTTAAAAGAGTCCCTTGTTCGTTCAACTCACTCATACAATTTTAGGTACACAAGTCATGACTTTTCACATTTTTTTTCATACTTTCAAATGAGAAATAAAATATTTTTAAACCCTGATATATATCTATATCAAATAATCATATTTTAGCAGTTTCATTTCAGAATAGTAGGAATTTATGAAAATTTCAAAAATGATTTATTTAACTACGGGGGGTATTTTATCTACAAGAAAAGATGGTTAAACCGTTTTCATCGCAATACAAGTAGAGAAAACCAGAAGAGGCCGAAATTCTTTTTTCGGTGCTTTTACTATGAGATCTTGATGGGGACTTCTTTGACAAGCGTAGTCTATGGAAAGAATAATTTTATTATCTTTAAAAAAGTTAAACATTATAGATTTTTATCATTTTACTAGGAGCAAGGGAAAAGTTGCAGTGAATAGTTTTACAGACGGCATGAGCAATTAAGTAAATAACAACAAAAAAATTTAACGTAATTCCTCTTTAGGTCAACAAAGAAAAGTTTTATTTTAGTTACTTTTTATTAAATAATTACGATTGATGTAAATGATTTATAAAAAATATATTGGTTTTCGCAAGAATTGAACTCGCATTTTTCACCATCACGTGAAAAATACTGAAAAACTCGCATTTTAACGATTACGTTACTGCTTGTTGATTCTTATTTCCAATACAAACTGCTAAAACTCTATTTAAAGTATTAAAATTTAATTAAATTTAATAATACAATATGTGAAAAAACTGCATTAACATCGAATACCATCCACTAAAAGTTTCAAAAACGTATTTGAACTTGATTGGATGAATGAAAAATATTTTATTAACGACTGAAAATTTGAACAAGACATGCATATATGTGTATATATACAGAGAATGTGAACTAATAGTAGGAATTGGATCAGGAAATAAGAGAACATTTTAAAATAGTTACAATGGGTTAAGTAAAAAAATTAGTAAATTAAGATTCAGATTAAGAGATACCATAATATATACATAACTAAAATTTATTCGTTTTAATATTCTGTTGTTACTAGAATGAAAAACACAATTATTGTTAATGTGATAAAATATCAAAAAAAAATTTAAATTCTATTTTTAAAATACATCTCCATTCCCATTCCGTACCCATCCCATTCAACACTACATAAATAAAAATCATGGCTACCATCTTTCTGTTAAATAAAATGAGCTCGAGTAAATTAAGAGGAAAGAAAAGAAACAAGTAGAGTGAGCTCTCTTAAATTCAAGAGATTTGTTTGAAACAATAAACATCCTCTGCAGCTTTTCGCACACAACAATGATGCATTGGCCAAGAAGTCGCTAATGCAAACAAATATTCACATTTGCCACTGTCACAGCACGGCAACCAATCACAAGTTTTAGTCACCTTAATTCGTCGCCATTCCGTAGGCTCCGCCTTTTCCTAAGATCTAGAAAGCAGAAATTAAAGAAATGAACAAAATTTTCGAGTGGATCTGCTTTCTATATTTCCCTAAGGAGTGTCTTTAAGACGAACAGTTTTCGTGGGTCCCATTTCCTTATTTGTCATATAGGATTTAACGTTCCTTTTCCAAGAAATTTAAAAACAGAAAACAGAAAAATGTTGAGAGTAAACCAAAGGCGAGATTTATTCGTAAGCCTCTAGTTAAGAATTCTGAGTAATGATAATGAAAGAATATTAAAAATCATTTTGCATGTTGTAGATTTTTTTCATCCCTTTTCGAGTATTCATTTTTTTGCCACTAGGCCAGTGTAAATCACAACATTGAGATATCTTTCTTTTTTTTAAAAAAAAAAATCTTTTTTTTGTCGACTATTATCATAATAATTCGAGTTGTTCTTTGTGCGGGAAATTTAAATTTAAAAGATGAAAAAAAAAACTTTATTACTTTATTTTCTACTGATAAGATTACTTTCAAATTTATCCTATTTGTAAATTAAAAAATTAATCTTCATTTCTAAGATTTTTTTTTGTATTTTCATGTAACTTGAATTCATATAATCATTAATAATACAAATTCTAACTCTAAACATTTTAGTGTCAAAAATGAATATTTTTATTGCAGAAGAATTTGATAACGACTGAAATTTTAACTTTGAAAAATAGTATGTAATGTGTATCCACAATAGTCGTGATTCACAAATAAAAACCAACGATACAAAATTTCACACACAAAAAACAAACTTGGATACAAAATACTTCAAGAAGACAAAAAAGTGGAATAATAGAATAAACGAGTAAATGCATCCATTTTAAAAAGATTATAAATTATGTTTATTCACATAAATGCTTAATGGTATAATAAATGCTTTATATATAAGAAAATATAAGTAAAATAATCCGTAATATTATTTAAATTGTTAAGAGGGGGAAATATTCTGATGATTTTTAAAACGATATATTTTTTGGAGCCAATTAGAAGTTTTAAACCCATAGACAACATCAATTCCAAGAATCAAACAATTCTAAATTCATAAATAAAAAACAATTTTTATAATCAAAATATAAGAATATAAAATACCAATATCAATATATGAACTATAAATATCGATAATCAAAATATAAATATTGATACAATAATCAAAAGAAATTTAAAAGCCTTCCTTCCTTCCAGAATTCTATAATTCTAAAAATTCCCTTCAAAAAAAATTTAAGTTCCAAATTTTTGCCCATAGAAACGTTATCTTTGTTTACGTATAATTCATATTCTACTGTACATTTTCCATGTTTATTTGTTTTTTGGGGGTAGGGAGCAGGGGACAACAAAAAATACCCTAACCGGTGACATTAATAAAAAGAAAATTGAAAGTCTTCTTTCCTTCCATAATTCTATTATTGTAAAAATTTCTTCAGAAAAATTTCAAGTCACAATTTTCTGCCAATAGAAACGTTATTTTTGTTTATGAATAGCTAGTTATATGTTTATGAATAATTAATATTCTATTGTACATTTTCCCTGCTTGTTTGTTTTGGGGGTAGGGGGTAGCGGATGAGAAAAAATATAAAAACCAATGACCAGAAAGATTAAATTCGAAAAAAAAATTCTGCCTAGGTGTTTAAGCTTAATCACTTCATTTAAAGTATGTATAAAGGAAAACTATTTTTTATAAATTAATTAATGGAGAATTAGTAAATGGATTTTTTAATTATTAATGAAAAATTAGTAAATGGAATTTTTAATTATTAATGAAAAATTAGTAAACGGTATAATTATTAATAGAAAATTAGTAAACGGAAATGTTTTTGTTAGAAAATCATACCTATGAATACAGCTAAAAACATTTTTCTGGACAATTTTCTTTATTCAAGATGCTATTTAACTTATTGTATGTTAAATAGCATTACTTTCTGTTTAAATAGTGAAGACAGTAACAAAAAAATTGCAAGAAATTATTCTCGAATTCAGGCAATGCGTCGCTTCAGTAAATCCTAATTTGCTGAACAGAAAAATCTACAAAAGACAATTTGGGAAAATCTTTACTGTATAAAGATAATTTGCCTGATATGTGCTTCAAGAACCCTCGAAAGGACGATATGTTTTTATTTTCAAAGGCTTTCATTAGAGAAAAACATATTGCACTGCAAGATTAATTACTTTTCTGCTAAATTAAAGATGTCTATCAAGTCTTTATTTTTAAAAAGACATTTTATTCGAGAAATGATAAAATCAGTGCGTCATCTGTTTACCGATCCCTGCGTCTCTCGTGTTTTTTTCTTGAACGCTTGATAAGGTGATGTTCAAATTAATTAATACACTTTACTCATTAATCATTTAATTAACACCTGGAGCAAATAAGAACAGTGACATTTACGCTTTTTGAATTCTCGATTCAATTCCTATAGTTTGAACTAAAATAATATCTAATAACAGCTAAATTTCGTTTATCGAAAAAAGAATTATATTTTTTCAGCAATGAAAGCTACAGAAAATAGAAATTTCATTTTAATTATATAAATAAGACTATGTATAAGAATTTTTGTAACTAAAGCTTATTATTATATTTTTGAAATATTTCTCGTGCATTAAAGAAAAATTTCAAAAATGTAACAACCTAAATATCTGAAACTTAGCAACTGGCATTTACATTTAAACTGTATATGAGAATTAAATTTAGAATTATACCTATCTAAAGGATGTTCTTTTCTAAATAACTCGTATCATTCCATTATCCAGAAAAATTATATGATACACAATCATTTTTATCAAACCTAATACCATTCATATTTAATAGAATTATTGATCGTATCTTTAGTTATTGCAGCTATCTACATATGTTGTTGCTTCATTTAATCTAATTATAATTAAAATTAAGTAAATAATTTATGAAAATTAGTATTTTTTTTTACTTTCTCTTATCCCTCAGGGGGCCACGTCGTAATTCAGGATGAGATGCTTCCGGTATGGTGGTTGAATCACGCCACCCTTAGAAGGTACGCTAATAAATGGAGGTTGGACATTTTCCATCGATGACGGGACGTACTTTCTACGGGGAGCATTGTTTCGTGACCGGTGATGACCATTAGGATTCCATCACAGTTCCCGCCAGTGTTGTTGTTGCGGCGGTTCGGTTAATAAGTTTTAATGGTTAATCCGTGAGTCTTCTTGGCGGGTCAGAGAGTCTGTCCATGACTTTATACATCTATGCTACGTATAAGAGAAAATGATCGCCAAAAATTGCATCCAATATTCTGATGAATCTCCACGTTTTACACCTCCCTGGATTCGAATCAGATTTTTTTGGAAAAGTTTCGTCCATCTGTGAAAAATAACTCAAAGGCTCTTTGATCTAGACAAATGAAATTTGGTATGTGTTTTTACATCAAATTATCAGATTTATATTAAATTTTGAGCAAAAATCTGTTAAAAGGAAGTCCGTCTGCCTCTGACCTCAAATATAAGTAACCACAATGACCACAAAAAGAAGAGAAACGCATAAATAAAATTCGGCACACAGATTCAACATCGGTAGTATAGATATCAATCAAATTATGAGTCAAATCCAATGATGCTTTGATTGTGTTAGGATGAGGTGAGTGGAATATTTTTCTCGTGTAAGAATATCTGGGTGATTAGGTTTCTAGCTTGATTCACGGCATTCCTCCCGTAACCTGCTCAACAAGATGCTGTGTGTGTAACTATCATAACAACAACAATATGTGTATGTAACAATATGTGTTCGTTTCTTTTCTGTGTCCAATAAATGTGTTGTGTCCGAGAACCATGCAGATATTTTATTGAAAATTGTGCTTTCAGAAAGATGTAAAAGCTATTATACAAAAAAACATGATTTAAAAGTGTATCGAATTTGGTATAGAATTTTATGCCAATTTTGAATCAATTTTTGGTTTTAATCTGTTGAGAAAAACGTGTCTAAAACAGAAATTTGATTTCTGGTTATCGTTAATGCCTCCCACGATTAATTACCAAATAATTCGTCAAGGATCACATGATAAATTTCATAAAAATGCTAAATTCTTGCCAAAAGTTAATGTTTTGTGCATATTGTCCGCCAATGTAAGGCTTTCTTTGGCACGATAAGTTCATTGTAGAGTGTGCCAGAAAGTTTTGGGGAGACAATTCCTGCTGGCTTACTTGTTCAAATCATAATAGATTTGAACAAGTAATTTTTTTTTCATTTTAAAAAGATGTAAAGGGCGTTTCTTATCGAAACAATTTCAGATTCGTTTGAGGATTTTGATTCATACCAGTGAAGAACGTTTGTTTTGCTTTACATGACAGCACAAACAATTCGACCCATTCTTTTTCATCCTTGACATCCTTGCATGGAAATATAGAAGAACGATAAAGATAGATAGATCATTTATGTCTTTTTTTAATGGATTAACTTTTTGAAAAGTGCCTGGTAGTCATGAATCTTTCACGAGCAAAATATATGGGATTCTCAATATTTCAAGTTTTTTTTTTCTGACTTCCTTCAGTAAATCTTTCCGGTTTAAATAAATCGAACTGAAATATATTGGACTCCAGTATTTCTCAATAGACACTTTAAGTTGACCCTTCCCAACTCTTAAAAAATTTCTAAATGAAATTATATTGTACATTCTAACTGAAATTATATTGCATATTCTAAATAAAATAGTGTAAGGAATGTTACGATCTTTTAAATAAAATTCTTGATAAGAAATTAAAAAACTTACTTAATTGTAATAACTTTGGTGATGAAGATGGCTGATGCATAGAATGGAGATTAAAATCAATAAAAAAATAACTACTTTTTGCAGAATTATTTTTTGGTTCTTCGAAATAAAGGAAAAAAATACTTCTGGAAAAGCAATCAAATTTCAATTAAAAATTAATCACATAAAAGAAGGATAACAAAATATTTCTTTTATTAAGAGAAAACTGCCCAAATATGATGAAGAATTAAGACAAAAAATGCTGGCATTCATCCTATGGAAGTCGTGTATATTTGGCTGCAAATTTTTATTTCCATTCAAAAGCTTAACATGGTTGTTCCAAAGGGCAACGAAGAATGATTGGAAGTCTTTTGTTAAATGCTTTTTCATAAATATTTGTAGAAAAAACTTATATATAGTAAACATGGCTTACTTTATAAGCTTGAAAAAACACTAAGATGGCTGTTGCCAGAATAGTTCTACTATTCAAAATAATATTAAAATTTATTTTACAATGCAAATAAAATAATCGGCAAAATGGAATTAAAGGATAGTTATTTTTATTGCGGAATCGTTATAATATCATATGTGTTACTGAGATGTTTAATTCCTATTGAAATCGTTTGGCACATTTTAATTTATTTATTAATTAAAAAAAAAACAACAAAATGCTTTAATATTTTTCTTGAAATATACGTATTTTTTCAAAACATGAAAAAGTCATGCATTCTATAATTATTCCCTCCTATTTTGGAACTTGAAAGAAATTTTTATTTTTCAAAATTATTTATAGAAGTTTTCTAATCTAATGAAAACTTTCTCGCTGAAAGATAAATATTTTCCTTAAATTGGCTTAATTTTATTGATTACTCGATAATTACCTTAAGTTATGCATGAATTGATACGAAAATTAACGAGTATAAGAACAAATAGACATATCTGATAATATATCAGATAAAAATCATGCTTATTTGACTTAAATTCTGATTTCATGTTAAGAAAGTGTTTTTATTTTTTAGTTTAAATATTTCTATTTTTTTCATAATTATTAATTTAAACTTCAGTAACTGCTAGCAATACAACATAAAAAATACTTTCAAAAATTATATTCACACTAATGATAAGTAAAATGCAGTTTAATTTTTTCAAAATACCGTAAAGTGTGTTTTATTATTTCACGTGTTAATAATGCTACATTATTTGCTATTAATATTAATCGTTACTTATATTTGGGGAAATATTGACGTTTTTTTTTTACATATTAATGCTAGTTTACAGCAAATTTGACAAACTAAGGAATGAAATTTAATTTATTGCATGCGGAACTATTATTTGGAATAATGTAATATACACCCAATGGACGAAATTCTCACCAAAATTATGTAATATAAATTATGAGCTGAATTATTGCTAGAAAAATGTAATGATAATTGAAAGAAATTAAATATTTTGCTTGAAATGGAAATAAAGTATTACAGTGTATAACGCAAATAAAATATATTTCAGCGTTTCAACTCTTTTCGAACGTTTACAAGAATCTTATTTTTTTAGTTTTGCTGCATATTTTCATAGATTATAAATATAACTGAATAGATTATAAATAAGCAATAAATTCTTATCTAATCATCGTAAATGTAATTATGTTCTTTAGAAGAAGTAATCAATGCATAATTAACAATGTCGAGTAAAGTTCTCATATTTACGAAATTGCTAATAAAAGATTGAATAACCTAAATATGGTTGGAGTTGATTTGGTTATTGTATAGTTTTTAATTTAGATTAATTCATTATCTCTAATTAATGAAACAACTGCTACAGAAGAATTATTTTGTAAGGTAATAATTTAAAAAATGTGGAAGAAATCCGAAACGAATAAATAGCATTCAATAAATCGGTTTCTATTTCTCAGTAATAGATCTAACCGCAATAATTTTCGGATTTTAATAACATTTTATCAAATCTAATAATAATTAATTTCATATTTAATAAAAGCATACACATATTTGAATAATTTTTGCTTTCTCGTATTCTTAAGTCTTGTAGGAATATGAATTGTTATTAACGTGAACGGAAATATAAAAGCAGGAATAAGGAAATATGATTTGGAATCAATAGTAAGAAAAAGTCAAAATCATTTATTTACTTTTGCATAAAATTGGAAAAAGTCTTTTAATATTTCTTTATTACTAATAACGGAAAATGTGTGTGTGTTTTCTCTTTACAGGATAGACTGTGTCACTTAGAGCTACCAAATTCAGCTTTCATATTTTATATAGTATATATAGGAAAATGAGAAAAAAATAGCTGTATTTTTCTTGTTACGAAATAAAAATTTGAAAAAAGACAAATTTCATAAAGGATAAAAAATATCAGGGCAGCATTAATAGTTTATCAAATACGTTTGTTTAGGTTCCTATATATTCAATTTCCCTATATATTCAAGAGTTATTAGAATATTTATTAGCATTGAGAATCTGCCATAATACTATTAAATGTATTATATCAGCATGTTTGTATACTAATACTATTAGTATACAAATGTACTAACTGAGTTAGCCTGAAATCTAATAAATGAAAATAAAAAACTCATATACACAAAAAAGAATTAAAAAAATAAATATTAACCTGGAATAAATCATTATCATATTAACAACGCTCTGAAATGTGAAGCAACTACGTTGACTCATTAAATTTAAACTGAATGATTAAAAAAGCAACCTCATGTTAAGTATATGTCAGTATATATATCTTTCAGTACCACCAAAGTGTTCAAACTATCGCCATAAACAGTGTCTATGAGATAATACACTGTTACAAGCGGAGGGGACTTCGCGGAAGCTTGCTGAAGTTGGCGACGTTTGACGAGGAGCCGGGTTGGTTTGGCGAAAGGAATAATATGGTAACCGCTGGATCGTGCATGAAGGTCCGCGTGCTTTTGGGCGCGCCCTTGTTTGGCTATATAAGAGACGGGTTGCCGCAGTTTCGGCAGTTCCTCTCAAAAGAGTTGTTGCGAACTGATTACTTTTCTCGCTTGTTATTAGTGAGCTGTGTTTGCGTTTGCTGTTAGCGTTGTATAATTGAGCTCGCTGTGGCTTACTATTTGCTGTGCTATACGATAGCTGTTTTGCAGTCTGTTTTTATTGTGCGTAAGCCTTGCATTTGCGCTGTTAGTGACTGTTGACAGCCAAATTGTGTTTATCTGAAGCTTTACTTTATCAAGTCATCCTGTAAATGCATGTAAATAAATTTTTTTGTGCTGTCCTCAAGTAAAGTCCATTCAATCCGAACCCGCTACGCTAAAAACGTGACACATTAAAACACGCTTTGTAACACGTTTCAGACACGATTAAACACATCTTAAATCAATGTTTTCCAAGTTCTACTTTGCTTAACAATATTGCATACAATACAATTTTTTCTGTGGTGCACTTGAGTTTTGCAACATTTTTTTTTTTCCCAAAACAATCCTGCCATTCTCCTCTAACTTATTACTAAGTTTCAAGACATTTAGTCCAGTATTTTCCTTTTTCTAACCTTTTCAAATTGGAACTTTAATTATAACTGCTCCGTATTTTCTTTCTTGAACACACACATTTCTGCTCATAACAAAGAATAATCCGATTTCATTCGCATTTCTTTAAAGGCTAATTTCAACGATCACCCAAACCACTCACAGCAGGCAGCAATCATACGCCTTTATTGCGTATATTCAGTAAGTTTCCACGGAACTGTCCCTAATTAACGTAGAGGAAGACAAAGGAAGAGAATACCTACTTCAATAAAAGTTGGCTTTGTAATCCTAGGAGAGCGTGCCTCTCTTGTTAATAATGCAAAAGGCTTTGTTGAGCAGCCTGACCGTAAGACGGTGCTCTCCTTAAGGTGCTCTTCCAGGCAGTGGAGTAAAAGATGACCTGCCTGCCAGAAGGGGCTTGTTGGACAAATGTCTTGAATGAATTCTGTGTTACTAAGAACTAAGAAATGGCTGTTTATAAGCATTAGATAAGTCACGGGATGTTTATTATAAAGGACTTGATAATAAATAAAGATTAAAATGAAATCTGCTATGCATATTTCAATGTATCATATCAGAACTTCATTTCTTGAACTTCCAAGAACCACGTGCTCGTGTGAGTTAAATTATGTTTTTATTTCTTTTAATTTTTTCATTGAATGAGTCACTTTAGTATTGCAAACGATCCAAAACACTTTGTATCGCATTTATAAAGAAAACTGACTTTGATTTAAAAAAAAAAAATTTGAACCGATCGATATTAAATTGTAGCACATTAACTATATTTGTTTAATTTTGGAATGTTGATTATTTTATTGGCATCACTTCGTTATTATTCATATCGTAGCACAAAGTGTTCTCTCATTTGTGCCAAATTTCAGATCTATGCACTCGTTTCAATTACATAATATGTATTCAGATGCTTCATTTTTGTTAGAAATAAAGGAAATATAACCAACAATTAATAGAGTTTACAATTTATAGCTTAGTTTTGTTTAATTATATTAACGTCTCGTTTTTAAAGCAACACTTCTTCTGTACAGCCGACCACCCCGCCACCACTCAACATAGCAGTATCGACAGGATTTGTTGTGACCAACTGTTTTAAAGCAACACTAGGATCATTTGGGGACGAAATTCTTAGTTTTGAATCGCTGTCAGATAATGAGGATGATACTTGAGCTCGCATTCTCCTCCACTCTCAAAACTTCCACACTACCCAAGCGGGAGGAATTCTGTCCTCGAAGAATTTAAGGTGCATCACATCCGCTTACACGACGTTTCTTCAGTGGATTCGAAACTTGAACATGAAACCCTCCAGTTCCAAAGTCAAAACCTTACCACCAGGCCAACGTGGCCCTTATAATTTGGACCCTATTTCCTAACTTATTGTCTTAATTGCGCATTTTAAATTTGTATTCCATTTTATTTTTTAAAGCACCTATTGCTCTTTCACTCAACATTCATAAAAGCAGGTATTTGGAAAAGACGTTCTTTGTAAAACAATACGAAAAACGTTTTTTTACTAATGCGATTATTTTTCTTAGAAACAGTTAATACTTTTAATATTTGTCATATTAATCTATACTTATAATAAGGCTCAGTGTGTGTGTGTGTGTGTGTGTGTGTGTGTGTGTGTGTGTGTGTGTG
>JAOUZG010028580.1:1173521-1196770 GCA_026289955.1 Argiope argentata
CTCAAATGCTAATATTCTAAAAGTTTCCAATAATAACTATTTTGTCTCCAAGGTACCAAATTCGTCACCAGTCTTGGGCTACACGCAGAAGCCGGATACGCTAAATAGTCTGGTAGTTCTTGTATTAATTGTGGAAGCTTTAATCTAGATGTAAATATTTCACAGCATATTAACCTATAGGACGTGTTGCTTTTTGTAATTGTATAAAGCTGTAAATAAAACCTTTGTGATTAAACGCTACCATTTTATTTGAGCGACCAGGACCAAGTCATTACAGTACAATAATCATTCAAAACAGAGCAGATATTCATTATAGAAAAATGAATAACATCGCTTGCATTATTATTTCTTACAAGAGATATGCTTTTTTTGCCTGGCGTAGATTCAAATTCCTAGCTTCTCTTATCAGTAGGCAAAATGTTTTAAATCAAACGGAATTTTAGTCAAAGCTTTAAAATCTCTAATTACTCAAAGGACTATATGTATATTGCTGCATAAAACAAAATAGCTAGCAAGTGCCGTGGCTCAGTCTGCAGTGCATCTCGTTTGAGATTTTTTTTGGTTCATGGTCGAATCTCAACTACTATGCTTTATCTTAAAACTCGAATTCTTTTATTTAAATTGCTATCTGTTGGTTATCTAAATTTTGGGAGGATCTAAATCGTCCTTAAATACTCAAGATTGATTGGTCTCGGTTATTCTATATCTGTATAAAAACCGGATCCCATCAGTAATGGGTAAATTCTCCGTCTCTTACAATGGTGAATTGCTTAGTTCTAATAACTAATTCTTTGTTTTAACTAACGGCGTAGTTCTTTGCATTTTTGTGACAATATTTTTACAAAATAAATAAATATAATATTTAAGAACTTAAAGTACTTAAAAAATTATCCATGCGAATGTGATAAATATATATTAAAATTGAAGCTTTACGCTCCTTTTTGTATTTATAAAATAATAATACATAAGGATTTATTAAAAGACTTATCGGGAGTTATTTCCGGGAAAGTTGTAGCAGACAGGAAATTTCTAGACATCAAAGAAACATGAATTTTTCGATTATATTTTGATGCGCCTGACATTTCACTGCATTGACACTTACATGAAATTTCTTTCACACGGAAACTTTCTTAGGGCATGTAGTTTTCGGCCATTGATTGGAGCCCGCGGTGAAACATGATTACATTCCTTTGCTCAAACTTTTAAAGTGATCCCGCGTGAAAGGATGGCATTCAAAAGGTAACTCCCTAACGAAAAAAAAAATCAACTGAAGAGAGTAGCTTTTTTCCACTAGAAGACTTGGAAACTTTTTTTAACTTTCCAATACTTTTCCTTTTCTGCCCACAAAACAAAAAAAATTCTGCTTTCCCACGTTATGTAATTTGATAGTAGAGAATTTCTAGCTGTTCATACAAAAATTGGTCACGTGAGACTTCTTATTTTATTTGTAACCAGACATTAAAAATGGTTTTTCAGTCATTTTCATTGTCTGGCTACATTGCTCATAAAATTGGCATTGGTTTCATTGCTCATAAAATTGGCAAACTTCATAAACATGAGTTCATTAAACTTTCGAAAGATATAGTTAAAGTTAGTCAAATGTTCAATGGAAATGATCCGGAATTTTTAAAACAAAAGCCGACATTCGGTCCAGTTGCTCTCTTTCCAACTGCAATTTTCACTAATAACTTAAGAAATTTGTAAATTTTATTAATTTCATTCATGTACAAACAAAAATCTGCAAAACTCTTTTTAGATATTTTCAACATAATTTTTGCACACTAAAAATAGGGGATGGTTTTAATTTTTTCAATTCCTACTAATAGCTCACACTATATTATAAACCGTGTTCACATTTTCAATCGTTAATTAAATACTTTTTATTCATCCACTCAAGAGCAAGTAAATTTTTTAAAACATGCAGTGAATGACATTTGATGTTAATACAGTTTTTTCAAATATTAATTCATTAATATTTTATTAATTAATTAAAAACTAACTTTCTTGCCTTTATAATAGTTCTTTATAAAAGTTAGTTGCTATTGTTACGTCGGGATAGCCTGGTTAGAAAGGCGTTGGATTCGCATCCCTTATGCTGCTTGCTCCAACCTGGTTACAAAGTTCTCCACGTCGGGAATTATACCTCTAGGGGTACTGAGCCAAAGGTGATCGGTATTCGGGAGCTCAGGGGTCTATACCCTCAGGAGTTACTGCATCCCTCCTTCCGTTGTAAAGCGGAAAATGAGAACAAAAATTGTAATTATTTAAGGAAAAGTAACTAAAATAAAAAATTCCCTAATATCCAAAGTAGCAATTTATTTTTAAAAATTGTCTTTTAAATTACTTTTGTTAGAAAAGTAGGTTTTAGACATAATTTATATTACATCTTGTAATTGAAAATGTTTAAAAATTTGACTTTTTCAAAATAATTTTTTTGTCGCGATTCAAACAGTTTTTAAGGCATAGTCAGTCAGAGATTTTACTCCATTTCATTACACGAGAAAGAATCTTGTATTGATTCTTTAAATATGGATTATTATAATTAATGGCCCTTAATTTTAGATTAATCAATCAAAAATTAACCCTAAGGCAGTCCTATTTCAATATGAAATAAAATTGCTTCATTTGGTATTGCATGTTCAATACCGCTTGGAATATTTTAAATTTCATTTTAATTCTTCAAAAACTGAATGTCTCTAATGGCAATTCTACACTTTCTTATATTCTTCAATTAAAGATTATGCACATAATCTAGTAAAAATTTAACCTAAGTGAAAGGTGTTACCAGCAAATCTAACGTGGCAATAAACAATAAGTTTAAAGTGAAATTCAAGATCAAAAGTGAAAGAAATATAATGAATCCGGCCTGAAGACTTTTTCAATGGTCACTCTCAGGCAGGAATTCAAACCAGGGATTTTTTTCTGTGAGTGATCTGACAAGTTTGTCAAAAAATGACCCCTTGTGACCCGAAAATCCCAGAAAATTGAGACCTTAGAGACAAATTAATTACACAGAAATATAATAGTAAATTTGAGTCTAGATGGATTACACATATTGATTAGATCATATAAAAGATCGTAAAACAGAATAAAGCAGTATAATAAGCATACAAGCAAAGAGGTAAACCATATATAAGAACAAATTTGAATCCAAATAGAATATACCAATATTATAAATACACAAGCAAACAGGTTAAGTAAATTATTTCAAATTTTTTTAACTAAATATAATTAGAGAAATATTCAAACCCTCACACAAAAACAATACAAAGAAATCCAAACACATACCAAAAAAATTGGTATGTGTTTGGATTAACCTAAGTGAAAGGTGTTAGCAGCAAATTGGTATGTGTTTGGCATGTTTTTGGATTTCTAAATATAATATTCTGTTTAATTTTTATTTCTTAATATTTTAGTTCAGAAAATTTGATATTTCTTCCATATTTATCTTTGTTATGAGTGTTACCAGCAAAATTTGTTTCCTCCAGAAAATAATCCATTACTTTCACAGGAGATTAAGTAAATTCCATATAATTATTAAAATCCTTGCCAAAAAGTGAAAAAATCTCCAAATGTCTTTTAAGATCCCAAAATAGTACAAACAGTGCTAAAAGAGGAATTATTAGTAAAATAAGAAGTATTAAAAAAGTATTTTTTGATATTTAAGTTATGGAAATTTTAGACTAAATGTACTTTAATAAGCAATCCAAAAAAATTGGGGAAATCTAATCCTAAAGTTATAATAAATTTCTTTGAAAATTACCTATCGGTATGTGATTAGTATAAAAGAAAGCATTTTTATTGTTGAATAGCCTAAGATGGGCAATGGTTCCTTGGTGGCTATAATTGACTTCAGATAGATCATTTAAATATATGTTCATACAAATGATCACTCTAAGTTACCTGACATTAACACCATATTATTCTAACCATCGTATTTAAGTTTTACTTATTGCGTATATGACCGTTCTAAAGGAAATAATCCGATAAGACCATAGTGCTATTAATAACGCAAATATCCAAATTATCCAATTACTAAATTCTCCAATATCGTTACTTCATCATTACTCATCTTACTCATTATAACAAAATTCATTTGATTTCAACAATAAGGAAAAATGCACGCGATTCAATATTTGAAGAAATAATGAAAACGGTTTTAATAACAAGGCGATTATGTATTTTATTTTTGGAAATTAAGAGAAATATGTTGGTAATTGCTGTAATTCAGATAAAGAAAATTTACGAATATTTAACTGGTATCGTTCAAAAGACCATTTTTGAATTTATAAAGAAATGTAACATTTTTGTCGAATAATAATTTCGGAAGTTATCGCCAAAAAAAGATAAAATTTCGTTTAGTTTCTAATCAAAATTCTAATTTATTTTACAAAAAAAATCATTCCAATGTATATATTTTTGAAGATATATGTATGACATGTTTGGTAGCTCTAAATCAAATGATCAGGCATGTTTTGCGCTCAAAATACATTCTTCATTATTATTAGTTGAGATAAAGATTTTTAATCTAACAGCGGATGTTTTTAGTAAAATATCTGTGAAAACATCTTCGCTCGAAATTTCTTTTTTCTTTTTTCTTTCTTTTTTTTTTTTTTGTAAAATTTTCTCTTTTTTTTTTGGAGAGAATACTTAGATACTAATCACATAATGATTACGTACGAAAATTTTTCAATCTTGCATACATATGAACTGGTCAGTTAAATAAATAAAAAAAAAAATCCTAAATGCACTTAATTCAACATGGTATTCAAAATAATCTGCAGCATTATATTATTTATTCATTTTACAGTTTATCTATTCTTACTTATATTTTTGAAGTTGGATTCAGTTTTACCATGGTAAAATTTGGTCCGAGATGGGATTTTACGGCACTATTAGCATAACAGCAGATAGAAAATGGTCCTAATAGTTACAAAAAAACGTGTGTTTGTGTAGAATTGTGTTCATTCTGTAAAGACATTTATATATACTTAAAAAACAAATATATTAATTAAATATATAATGAAAAAAAGCAAAAAGAACGACTCAAACCGAGGACGTACATCACAAATATCATTCGCGTTGTTCTAACCTCTATAACGCTCCGTTTGAACTTTGAAGCGAAAGCTAAATATACTTATTTTAATAATTAGTTATAAAAAAATAATGTGAACGCGTTTTTTCCTAGGAAAGACAAACCTAAAAAACAAATCCTTATCTTAACATAAAATTTAATCCAAATTGTTACATCCATTTCCGAGAAACACACAATAAATTTATATATGTACAAGAATTGTGCGTTTAGAATTATAATATTTGACCCATATTTTCTTTTCCGATAAAACTTTCGTATTCATAGTCTTAGTAATACTCAGAAATGAATAGGCGTACCTTTCAGCCAAACATGCAAAAAGAAAAAGAAAACAAATAGGAGAAGCAATTCCCGATTCAAGGGAATTCCCATTTGTTTAAACAAACCTCAATCCCCGGATTCCCGCTTCTCAAGAGCAAATACAACAACGACGCATTTATTAAGCAGTCGTTTATGCAAACAAATTGCTCTCATTTACGATTGCAAAGGCATTTCAACCAATCATAGTCTCTCAATCAGAAAGCCACGTTCTCTAAGCCCACGCTTCTTGGGATGCAAGACGCTGAAATTTGAGAGATGACTGTTTGCCTGTCTTTAATTCTCAGAGGAAAAACAGTTGAACAAGCTATTTTAAGGCGGATCGTTTCTTTATTTGTGGTGCTGAGCTTTCATAAAAGACAGAGAAGAAAAATTGCGGTATTTATTTGTAGAATCTTGGTGAAATCTTAAAAATTATAGCTATAAAAAAGTAAGACATCTTTAAACATGTTTCGTTTTATGCATTTTATTTTTCTGAAATGAGTGTGGAGGGAATCGAAGCTCTTTGATGTAATTTTATCTCTATGGATTTTGATTATTTTAGGAAAATAAGAGAATTGAGAATGTGTTCTTTGACTTGCAATTCAAAATAAAATTTGAAAAATGTTAAAAAATTACAGTAGTAACAAATGGAAAACTATATTTTGTCTTTTATCGTATTTTATTTATAAACAAAAGAAAAATAATTTAAAGGGTGATGTGGGAGAAGAATAATGATATAATTGTAACAAACGACTTCTAAACGCCAACACTATTGGAATTCTTGTTTTAATCAAACTTAAAATCACAACAGCAATAATTTCAAACTTTAAAAAAAGTCAAAAGTTTAGTTGTTTTATTTATACACAGAGAATTGAGTTACAAAGTGTAATGTGAGTATCTCGTGTACAAACAATAACTGTTGAACGTCATAACTGAGTTATCTTTTATATAATATTACTTTCCTGTTGCAAATCAATCAAAAATATCTTCTTTTTATAAGTTTTATTTTCGTAATTTGAATATATACGTTCGTAAAATAAAAAAATGCATGTGAATTTATTGGCTATTTATAGATACATAAATTATCAGCATAAATAGTAAAATATGTAAATTTTCAATAATTTAATTAGTAAAATTTTATGTAAGTATCTCTTATTACTATCAAAAATAACTTGCTTCGTTCTTAAAACGAAGATGGCTAGAACAATAATATTTCGTGCAGAGATTTAATTTGTAAATAATAATTACCTGTAAAATTTTGAACCACTCAGTCAATAATATGTTCTTTTTAATTTAAAAAAAGCAATGGTGTACTATATGAAATTTTGCATATGATTGTGTCTACAATTGTAGTTTTGGGTCAAATTTGGGTTTCAATCGATTGGAAACAACGCGTCTAAAGCCCAAATTCGATTTTCAAAATCATGCAACTAAATGCCAAGGATTAATCGATAAGAAAATCGCTTGATAGATCCTGTATTAAAGCTGAAATTCAAGCCAAATATTTTTTTTAATTATTGTTTGCCAATGCCATGCAAAATATTCGCAGCCAAATGCAAAATACACAGTTTCAGCAAGAGGAAGGGGATAAGAATTTAACCCCTTCAAGGGCAGTGTGAAATTTGTTTTGCACCATTTTTTTTTGAATTTTTGTACGAAATTTTGTAGATTGTCCCAAGGCTCTGAAAAAATAATTGGCAATTAGACAAAAACTTATATTCTTCAGTTCCTTAAGCTCACATACAATGGTGTGTCTTGATTTCTTACTTAACCATATTAATAAATCAAATAAAATTTTTTAATTAGCTAAATATTCACTTACTTAAGCCAATCTTAATCCTAAAACAATTTTAATATATCATGACTAGAAAAAAATGTCCTTTTAAAGGGTTAAACCATGCAAACAATTTGAGAGACCGCTGTCGCTGGTTAATCTTTGCAAAAATTATAGAAAACGTATACCTCCAAATATTACCCTTCATCGGAAGATGAGCAACATACTATTAAAATCTTGTCAAAATTTAAGAGTAATCTTATTTTGCATAAAAACAGCGGACATTCCAATAAACTGATTTTTTCAACTTGTTTTGAAATATTTCGGTTACAAAAACATTTCGTTTTGCGAAAGTCTTTAATTTGTAAAGTCTTTGCCAAATTGTTTCAGGCAAATGAATAGTGATGAATGAGAGCCAACATTGGAAAAATCAAAAATGTGTGGAATGAAAATAATGGAAAAATAGTACTGAACATTAATAACATTCTAATATTTACTCTAGTTTCAAAGTACTAAGAAAAATGATATTATATATACAATATTGAGTTTAAAAAACAATTACAAAATAAAAAGAAATTGATTTTTTAACCCTGTATTTATCTACAGTGTTTTAAATGCTTTTTAAATCCAACTGATATTTACACAATATAACCATTTTTTTAAAAAGTATTTGAAATAATACGAAGAATTCTTTTCCAATAAAAAACTGTAGATACCTAAGAAATGACATAAAAAATTTCTTATAATTAGAATTTTTTTTTCTTCTTCCTGCCTTTATTCTGTACCAATACTCAACTAATGGTTCAAAAATATATTTGTAAAATTCATGGTAAATTAATTCGGTAAATAAAGGTTTAAAGTATCATTTTTGAACAAATAAAATCAACTTATTCTATTCAAAAGAGCTAAAACTAAAGGGCGTGGTTTTTATTCAAAAACTATTATTACTATCAAAACTTTATATTCCATTTCAATGAGTACAGTTAACAAGATTTCATAATCGTGCGTACATGTCGTGTTTATGGGTGTAAAAATTTGAAAATTTTGTGCTTAAGCGCTTTGAATGCATGGTACAATGGTTCTTTATTCATGTGTTGACTGCCATGTGACTCACATTTACTTGACAGCAAAAGTTCTTAGGCAAGGTAGGGTTTGACTCGAGTAAAATAAGCCGTTGTTTAGTTTCTACTCCTTATTTTAACACGTTGCTAACAGCATTAATCGCATGTGATTCATACATGCTATCTAATTAAATATCTTCTTCTCTACTACAATTAAAAGAACAAAAGAGTCGGCATCTTATTAGAAAGTGGTCTAAATCATTGGCATGAATCATGGCAGAGAATATGTTAGCATACCTAGGGAAAATACAAAAATATTTTTTAATACAAAGTAAAAATAAGGTACATTTAAAATGCGCTATATCAAAATCACGTCATGTTAAATTCGCTATCCATCTCTAACACACTATATCAATCATTTAAAATACGCTATGTTAAAATCATGCAATACCAGTTTGTATAGAACACATTTCATCAACCGATGATAAGCTTGAAATTGTATGACTACTTAAGCTTGTTTTTATAAATTTCAGATAAATATTCCATAAAAATTACCAAAGTGGTATCATTTTTAACAATAAAACATCAAAAATATATCCTCTAAAAATACCATGCTTAAAACAACCTAATAGTTTAAGTCTAGCTTCCAAATCTGAATTAATTTTTTTACCAATCACTTGTAAAATATTCTCCAAAGAGTTGTCCCTTTTACACAAAATTAAAATTTAGATTCCAGTTTGTAAAACTGCCTTTCATTCAATTTGAAATATAACAACGAAATTCTTTGAAAATTCCGCAAATCAATTCCCTCTGAATTTCTGCAGGACTAAATGAACTTCGTCTCTCAAAATAACTCAAAAATGAAGCCAATTCGATTGAATTCGAAACATTCTCGCTTCGTGTCACTGCGCTGCGTTCGATAGGTTCGCTTTCGTAAATTTAAGTTGCGGAAAGGAAATACAGAACTTGAAGTGTTTAGCATTTCATAAATATTCAGTTAGCTAAAAGTCGAGCGGTTATAACAATTTTTGACACAGAATTTTCCCAGCTTCAAAGTAAACTTAAAGCAAGTATTTGTGCAGCATAGTGTGTTCTTTGATCCTGATGGATTGAAAAAATAGAGATATAATTTACATATACATAGCTTTCAAGATATAAGATTTTAAAAAAGAGTGTTTTTTTACTTTTCCTACTGAAAAAGAAAATGATTTAATCATGCAATAAATTTACAATGGAATGGTAAGATT
This sequence comes from Argiope argentata, assembly GCA_026289955.1. NCBI lineage: Eukaryota > Metazoa > Arthropoda > Arachnida > Araneae > Araneidae > Argiope > Argiope argentata. Next base: position 1,182,996 of record JAOUZG010028580.1, read on the forward strand.
GAAAAATGATAAGAGAAAGAAATTCAGTTATCGATAAGTAAAATGAAAGCACTGAGTGATCAAAAGTTTCAAGGATATTACTATCGAAAGAATTGTTAAATGAATATAGTAATTAACTTTTCCAAAAAAATCATATTTTGATAATTTATCAGATTTTGATAATTTGTGCAGTCAGATTTTTAATTTTAAATAATTCTTATTTATTATCTTATGATTCTTATTATTTATTATCATATGAATCTGATTTATCATTGTATTATTTTGATTTATTATCATATGAATCTGATTTATCATTGTATTATTTTGATTTATTATCATATGATTCTGATTTATCATTGTATTATTTTGATTTATTATCATATGATTCTGATTTATCATTGTATTATTCTATTATCATAATTCTGATTTATCATTGTATTATTCTATTATCAAAATTTTGATTTATCATTGCATTATTCTGATTTATTATCATATGATTCTGATTTATCATTGTATTATTCTGATTTATTATCATATGATTTTGATATATCATCGTATTATCCCTATCTATTACCATAAGATTCTGTTTTATTATCATATGTTTTATTATTGCATTATTTCGATTTTTTTTTATCAAAATTGGGTACGTTACAAAAATGGATGAAACTAGCAAAAGTAAATTTGGCGATATTAGCTATGTTTAATAAAAAAAAAGAATGACCCAAAAATTATTTTAAAAAAACAAAAAACAAATATTTTATCTAACATAATATTATGTGTGTGTGTATGTGTGCGTGTGCGTGTGTGTGCTACATAAACTAATCCTCGTGAGATTTCAAACCTCAAATGTATACATATAACATTTTTGAATTATTCCAATTGAAAACTTTTGTTATTTCAATTCATAAGGAGTTTCCTAAAAAAACCAAAAACGGTCATCGAAAAAAAAAATTTAACTTAATTCTTAAATCAGAAGATATCTAGAATTTGGGTAAATATTCAAAAATGCAAAGTGGGTAAATATTAATTACTACTAATAATAGTAAGTGGTGCCAAAGTATAATATTTAAATACGACTGTGGACAGAAACGTAAGGTACCGAAAATTTAACATGTAGGAGAAGGGAAAAGAAAAAGACCGAAGAAAGTACTTTTCAGCATTTTCAATTAAATCTGATAATTTTTTACCAGGAAATCCCAACTAGTGGCAATTAAATTATTTATTATTATTCATATTCAAGCCAACATTATTAGTATTCATTTTCAATTAATCTTAATTTAAGAATTCATATCTTTTGAGAAAGCAAAGTGTATCATTAATTAAACTTTTAAATACATTTTTTTAATCTTTTCTTAGCTTGAATTGTATCAAAATAATAGCAAATGTCATCCAATGTCTTGTTCGTAACTTATATATGAGATTATAAGGAGGTTAATTTCAAAATAAATATTTTTTAAATGTGACGATTTTAAATAACTTTATATATAAAATTTTTAAATATATATATATATAATATTGATGCAAATGGAAGATTAGCCTCTCCTATGCAAGTTATTAAAATTTTATGCGTCACTTAAACTATTTTTATACGTATCAAACCTCACTAGCTTTTAATTTAATCTTCATATTCCCAGAGATCTGACTTTCATCTCGATGTTTATTTAAGAGAAAAATCATTTTTTAAATATTTCCCTTGGAAACGTTTTTTTTTAATTCCCACCTCTTAAAACTTGAAAGATGCCCGATATAAACTAATATTTCCCTTAATTATATCTATGTCTTCAAATTAATTAAATAAGCAGAAGTGTTTTTGAAAATTGAACTGAAAAATAGTTTCATTGGCGATTAAATTTAAGGTTAATTCCAAATTGTTAAAATATTTTAATTTGCTCCATTTTGAATTAAAATTAGACAAATTGAATTCACTGTTTTAATCCTTACTTCGAATTTTCTATTCTTCTATTTTATATGACTTATTCGTATTTGTAAAATGGCAAAATTCTTAAACAAATTAAATCCTTTGAGGTTTATTAACCTATTTATGCATAATATGGTTTTTAACAAAAGAGTGATCGCTATACTGAGATTAAACAATTTATGAAGGAAATGCTGAAAACAAACACCAGTGTATTAATGAAATAATTGAAAAAAAAATGCTATTGAAATATCTAAGTTGTTACTAATCTGCAATATTTTTTCTCGGCATATTAAGTCTCATGGTGAGGGAGAAAGAATTGCAAAAACGTTTTAATGAATGTTGGATGGACGCCAGGATCAATAATCCGAGCCTTGGAAGCTGATTGACCAAGAATTTGGTTACAAAAATGAAGGTTCTCGAAAATACAAGAAATATGCTAATATCTCTACTAGTACTCTAGATCCAAAGAGTCTTCAAAAAAAATTAAGTGACCTACAATAAAACGTGTATAATTGCTGGAAAGCTAAAGAGAATCATTCGAGTGAATTCTCCTTGTGCACTGATGATCGCAGAGTGAGCTCTCTAGTTGTAAAGTTATTTAGAAACAATTTGTTGTATGTCCGAGTGTTTGATTTCTGAAAATGCTATCTTTTATTTACGCTTCCAACACTTCAATTGTGTTTTGCTATCTGTATTTTACTTCATGGATAAGTGTTCGAATCAGATAACTATCTATTGAATTCGTCACATTCAATACATTGGATAATTTCTGTATTTTTATTCAATTCCTTTCCAATTCCTGATATTGCTACTTTTTGACGATTGTACTGCTCTAAAAGGTGGAGAGCAGACAAATGAGCTATTATAACAGTTTCTAATTCTAATAATAATTTGAACATAACCTATTGTACCGCCTACTGACATATAAGCAAAAACGTAAAGCGTTTCCGAAAATGAATATCAATTCATCAATCATATCAAAGAATATTTTGAATTATTCCATAATTTTAAACTGTAATACATACCCTTTGACTATTTTATAGTTGTTAATACAACTCCCCCACTCCTGCAATATAACTGTTCATGACGAAATAGACTTCCTACGAAACAATATGAAGAGGAAGTGAAAGACGGGAATGTAAATGCCCATTAATTATTTGTTTTCTAAACAACAGACTCAAGTTGTTTCATTTAAAATATAAAAATAAAAATATGGGTAATAAATATTACGAAGTTATTTCGTCATTAACAGTTGGTAATAAATAAATCACTTTTAATTGTCAAACTGCTACTCAAACAGGAATATTAGTTAATTTGGTACATGCTATGGAAAAAAAATTCAAACACACATTGCACTTTAATCCAACTAAAGTAGCAAAAAGATCGCCATAAAACAAATTAATTCACTTGAAAGTATTCATTCCTCGCTTACATTAAAAGAAAAAATCTTAACAAACTTAAAGAATGAAATATTAATCAAAGAATTCCTATTTCAACTCGTAAACTTGCCTGTAAATTTGATTAACTACTTTGAATAAGAAAAAAGAAAGATATAAACAAACTATTTGAAAAGGCATACGATATGAAATAACAAAGAGCATGATCTTATTCTAATATATATTTTGACATGGCACATGCTGATATTTCTAAAATATGTTTCAAATATAAAAATTCACAAATTACATAATTTACTCAAAATGATTATGCCGAATTTTTACCTAATTTTTGTAAAACCGATCCATGAAGCTAACTTTGTATTAGGTAAAGATTCAGAACTTTGTTTATCATTCTTTCTTCTGAAATTGGCTTGTAAAATCGAATATACTCTTAATAGAGCTAAAAATATTCCTCGAATAATGACTAATATTTAACGAAATGGAAAATTTCCCCTTACTGTTGGGATGAATCTTTAGTGATTTATCTTCTCTTTATTCTGAAAAATTCTAATGTTAGGCATAAAAAATAGAAATGGTAAAAAGGGGCAACCAAAATCATAGGAAATTATATGATCGGAAATGTCAATTTAAAGATCAGGAAGGTATAAGTAAAAGCAGAATTGGAAGTCAATAAATGGAGAAGACTCATTATTGTATATAATCATATGCTTGCCTCTGTAAATTCTGTGTTTACGTATGCAGTATACATTTGTTTTAACACATTTTTAAATACAGTCTTGCTGTGATCTTCCAGTTACAGTCAATTCCTCCACAGACAAGGTTCAAATCTATCGTTTCATTATTTGAAAACAGGTACATACTTCAACTTACGCAGAATGACCAACACTCAAATTCCAATTACAGCATTAGTGGACAACGTCATCTGTCACATCAGGCTGGTGTTTCTATTAATACTTTTTATGTGAGCAATTACTTCATATATATATATATATTGATTTGAAGCAGAAGTGAGTCGTAGCCAGAAATCAGTGGAAGGTTGAATTTTCAATTTCATTTTAAACCATCTCGAGAGGCAAGCATTATTTTCAAGCAGTGCTGATACAAACACACATAAGGCAAACAGGCATAAAAAAGCCAACGAAACATCTATCTCTGGTTTTATGTACTATGATATTCTCATAAATCACGCGTAGATTTCTGAGAGAAATTCTTATGCGTATTGACCTAATGTTGACCTTCAGACAAGAGAAATTCAGGAATTCTTTAAAAGAATATTTACATCTGTGATCCATCCACTAGGGATTTGTAGCAGTCAATGACACATTATCTTTATATAATAACTTCGTTTTGTTTATTAAGTAGAAAAAGTACAACTCCTGAGGAGATAACATTTTAGCAGAAAGTTACTATGAGCTAAATTTTAGACAAAACTTTGGGAATTATAATTGAAATTAGCGTTTAACATATTATTACATACATATATCTATCCTGTTTTCCCTTTTTCTAAGTTCTGAATTAGCTTTGTATAGAATATTGTTTTTTTTTTCATACAGGAATTTAAAAAACAAATTTACCTTTAATCATTTTGAATGCATTTGGAATCATTTATCCAAGGGCAAGTTCGAACTCTATGCTTGTAAAACAAAGCGGTTGTTCGATTTTCCTAACATTTCACCTCTATGCTTGTAAAACAAAGCGGTTGTTCGATTTTCCTAACATTTCACTTCAAATCAGCTCTGTACTTTGATTGAATATATCCTACTTTCGTTCAAAAGTACATTATGAGTCATAAAATACCAAAATAAATCCATTCCACAACTTTCCGAAAAACACCTCATTATTTCAAAAGTTTGATTCTTAGTGGAAGGCTTTTTTCAAAACTGAAAGAAAGCTAAATTCCTCTTTATTGCATCACTTTGTAAGCTGACACTTTCCTGCATCTTACCAAATAAAAAATAATGTTAAAAAAACAGCCACCTCGCTAAACGCACGTGCATTATTAACCCAAAATCCTCGCGAATGCCAATTCCCCTTCTTTCTCGTAATTGCTCGAGAAATTATCTTTCTGCAAGCTCGAGGCGGCTATTCTCATCATTGTGCTCACGGAGGCAATTTACGGCTGTCAAAACAATCACCTTCTGTGACAGTTACTTTCGTATCATCTTCGAATCGGAAATCGTATCATGCCATTCCAGTGGTTCCCTCGAGGAATTTGCGTTATTTGGAAGACTACCATTTTCCAGCTCACGTATTTCGCGTTATCGGAGGGGAACTGCATCGACAGAAGTTTAAAAAGGCATTTTGTCTTGAGCTTACAATGTAGAGGAATTTCATGGGGATTTTCCTTTTAGTATCTCGTTTCGCTTCAATTCTGATCGATTTTGGTAATAAAAGGAGCTTATTAAAATAAGGTGGAGAATGTGTTTGAAAGCTTGTGAAATGCCTTTTAGAAAGATGCTAAAGGGTAAAACACTATGCCAAATAAAAACAAAGTGTTTTTGACGATTTTCAGTATGAAATAAAAAGTGTGGGAAAATATTTTTAAAGATTCAGTGTTTGTATTTTCACAACTCAGAGCTATATATTGTTACGAAAATTATCACAAAAACAATGCGAAGATACAGTAAAAATACAGAGCTTATTGTCTACGAAACGTACAGAAAATACACACAACACAAACTGCAAATACACATCGAAGTAACACTATTTAATCCGCTAATAACGGGTAACAGGAAAAACTCCAGAACGCATGCCAAAAAGAAAAGATGCTCTCTCAAGTTAAAACAACTATCGTAGCTCGTTCTCCGAATTGACCCACTCGCTCCTCCTTTGCCGTGCCTCATATATCGTCCCTTTAAAGAGGACGGTGCTAACGTAGAAATAGTACAGATACTCCAGGAGAGTGTCAAAATTCCTCCAACGTTAAATAGGAACAATCTTTATTTCTTAGCTTCCACTGTACATTTTAGCTTGTAGTAAAAACCATTAGCGACTTCATTATGTTACCAATAAACCTACATAGCCAAGTAAGTCAAATATAACGATCCTATGTTGGGATTCCTCCTATAATTCTTGTTGAATTGAATTATATAGCCCATAGCAAAGATAAAAACGCATGAATAGCAAAAATGATAATAGGGATGGAAAAATATCAATAAGGATAATTTATATACGAAATATATAATATTCAAGAAATTTACAATGACACGCACATTTCTATGCAACGGCATATGTCCAGGCCAGTAATGAAGCAGCTCTGTAATTCTACTAATTTGAAATTATTTAGCCTATAATTGATCGGCATGACTTTTAATATTATATTTGTTTCCTACTTAAAACAAAAATGCAATATAAAAATATAAATGCAATTTTATTCAATGCATTTCTATTTTTTCCTTACACAAAGAGTGCTATAAAATATGTAATCCTCACAAAATATGAGAGCAAGACTTTCATGAATTCCTAATTTAAAATCTGAGTCTGACAATCATATTTTTTGTAAATTATGAATATCTAGGAAGACAACTCAAAAATATTTTGAACTAGACAAATGAAATTTGTTATATGGTATTCTCATGAAATTTGCACAGTGATACCAAACTTTAAAAGAAATTCATTTATAGTTGAATTCGAAAGCTACAAAGCTTAAAGAACTAACAGAAAAAAATTGCACTTCAGATTCTAAAGTCTATATTCCTATCATATACGTGAAGAAGTTGACTCTGCCCGCCTATACATTCTTTCATGTAAAAGTCGATAATTTAGAAACGAAATAAATTAGATAAATGGAGTTTAATATGAGTTCTCTTTACTAAAATCTGTTATTGTAAATTATGTTAACTTTCGATTCCATACGATTGAAAGAAAATTTTAGCACTCGTGGCGCTCCTGATTCTGACCAATGTCCAGAACTTTATTCCGAAAAGGAAAAAAATTATATCTATACATTGAAGTAGATGTAAAATTTTCTTTGAGTTTACTACAACTGATATCATTGAGCTCCTAAAGCAATTTCGGGCAGTATATATAATTAAGTTTTTTGCTTGTTTACTTCTGAAAGCGTATTAATTTCATCCACTAAATCCCTTTTTTTTCATGTAGTTAAGCTACAACAGATCAATGATGATACAGAACCAAAAATGGCTTATTATTTTGTTCGCTCTTGAAGCATTAAAATTAATACATTTCATCGAAAAAGAAAAAGGCATATCTCAAAAACTATAAAACGATTCTCCTTTAACCAACTAATCATTTCACTTTAAAAAAAAACATGAATGATATAACACGCGTAGTTTCATGTGGAATATGTTGACCATCTTATGGGAAAGTTGAAAATATTAATGAAGCCTTTTATTTTATTCTTTTTATCGAAAGATTTTCTTTACCTGCGCGTAGATAAGGTTTTTAACAATGCTTTTTCTAGTATATTGTCTGTAAATCCCTTTACATAACATACATGTAGGATTGGGTGGGACGAAATACCCATTCTATTCCATTTGAATTAGTGCCTAGGGCACTGTTTAAGAAAAGAAATAATGCTTAAAGAAAAACTTAATTTATTTACAGCAAACAAAATTAACAGGGCATTGACAATTACGACAGGAAAGGTTAATTACATTCAAGTTAGAAGTTAAAATACTTAGATGGCACCAAACGGTGAAGCCTAAATAGATGTCAGCACATAGCAAAAATAACTGCCACCGTAATATAAGATTATTAAACACTCATTGTTATAGAAGACCCTTCCTCTCTCGGGAGAGAACCAACAAGGTGATTACCAACAGCTCGCCTTTTACTAAAACTTATGGTCATGTGACTTAGCACTTTGTATTAGTAGAACCCATGATGCCTTTTATTACAATGCAATAAAACTAAATTGAAATCGGCGTGTGTTCGGTTAAAAGTGGATGATAATGATATCTAATTAAATCGCTAAAAACATAATGTAACATTCTAGAATTCACATTGTTGACCTATGAATATTAAGTGTGCAGTCCTGACTAAGGGGCTACATTTTAGTTCTCCATAAATGCTCAATAAGAAAAGATTGTGTCTAATTTCAATTATATTTTCAATTAATGATGATAGAATAGATATTTTTATACTCTTACTCGATAACCATGGAGCCTATTGTCCTACCAAAGTTATTTTTATATTATTTAAAAACTCAAACAGATTTTCCTTTGTATCAATTTTATTGTCGCACTTTTCATTCGTTTTTATTAAATTTTCCACATTTTTCCTAATGAAAGGAATAATAATGCTTTTCATACTTGCAACAAAAGCTTAGCCAGTTACATTTTTTAAAGATTTTCCATTTGTGTGCTGTTACAAAGGTTATAGTTATAAATGTAAAGAAAAAAGCTTTCTTGGGCATTCAAACTTCAGAAAGAAAATTCACATTTTTATTTTTATTAACATAATAATTTTAAGCTGATATTCATTCTGAATATTATTGAAACAACAAAGCATTATGCACAAACCACAAATGATGCAATCAAGTCACATGAAAACAAAATAGCATATTACTTTAGGCTTAATTTAACTATATTTTGAATAAGCAAGTTTTCTTTTTTCTTCACTATTAATATATTTTTTAAATAATTTTAAGAACATGGATAATAAATTTGAGATGTAATTTCTATAATCTAATTATTCATCTGCTAAATTTTATCACATCTGAATCAAAACTATTCTCTCCGAAATGGCATATACTACCTTTTTCAAAACTCTCGATTTACTGAAATCCCACTAAAAAAATTTCATTTCTTTCATTAAAAACTAAAATAATTTTATGAAACAAAAATGTTTAGATAAATAATCTAATTTTTTAACTAAATGAATTAAAATAAAACATTTTGTGTAAAACGTTATTGAATAAGTACAACTTTACAAAAGTTCAATAAAATGAATATCACTGAAAAAAATTAAGCTACTCAATTTATAAGCAGCCAAAAGTTATTCATTTCCATCTTGCGATATTATTTTGTAACACAGTATTTAATCTGAAATTTAATACGAAACTTTGTATCATTTTCATTTCCTGTATTATTCTATATTAGAGAGAGAAAAAGAAAATTGAACAGCACTTTTCATCCGCTTTTGAAACACATTATAATGAAAATAGCTACAAACTGTCAAAATATTCAGAAAATTTAAAAAATGAACAGCTACTTTATTGCTTGTTATATCTAGATAAGCTTTGGGTGCTGAATATTCCCTGATATTTGCAAAGAAGAGGAACAATATATTACGTTGCCAACACGAAATCTACAAAAAAAACCACATAAAAACTTCCCATGATTCTAATAACGTCAGTCGCGTCATAAAAACACGAAACGCATGAAGCATAATAATTGCTGGATAAAGTTTAATTCCGACGGTTTCTACAAGAACCAAAAAAATACTCGCAAAAACGACTACGTAGCATGCGTATCTTTTGGAATACTTATTACTGCTATAAAAACTCTCCGTCAGAAAACATTAACGATCCCTTCACAGCAGTTACCGTGGTAATGAGGGAAAAAAACATCCCCCGGGGCTCAAAAGCAGCACCAGAAATAGTCTTCTTCCCATTGAAAAACTTCCAACCGTTCCCTTCTAATTTTTTCTGCTCGTCATTCTGACAACACTTGATTTTTCAACAAGTGTTTAAATACTTTTTTCAGAAAGAAATGCTCTTCCTTTATTAGCTGGAGGCGACGTCAGCTAAAGTTCTAAAGAGAAGAGTTTAAAAACTGCCTGGTAAAATAAATGAAGGCAGCAGTAAAAGGCATAGTTTGTCATTGAGAACCCTTGGAGAAAGGAGCAAAAAATATATCTATAGTTATTTTTATATCGATTCCTAAGATGTTTTTTGATTTTAGATTCCGATTTTGAAGAAAAAGGAAAATTGGCGCATCGATTAAATATCCGATAAATAGATTGATATTTGTTATTTTTTGAAAAAATATTCAAAAAATTGATGGGAGATATTTTACACTGTTGGTATGCACGGCAACAGATTTTATCAGTGAAAAATAAAAAAAATTGTAATAAAAAATGTCAATAATCTCATTTTACCTGAAATTAAGTGTTGAGCTGTTTAGTTTGCACATCACAACAATTATGCCACTATTCAAACATATTTTTTGATAATTTACCCCTTCGCACTCCGATGGGGCCTCTGACTCATCATTCAAGACGGTGCATCATTTTGACGTTTTATTTATTCATTTTTCAAATTTAATAGTTAAAAATGCCTACATAATGGTTAAGAGATGCAGATTAATTGTTCAAAGAAATTCGATTTAAAAGAATTGTGTATCTTTATTTTTCGTAGCAATAAACAAGTCTTTGTATTTGGTGAATAATTTTACATCTAATTATGTTTCGGAATGCAAAGGATTCAATTTAAAAAATGAAATTTTCTATCGAAAATTTCAAGTTATTATTTGAGGAAATCATTTTTTAAAAATCGCCTAGTATCAGAAAAACAATATGTTCTCACATGATTCTTATTTTACAATCAACAATTAGAAATGCGAGGGTTTTAGACCATCTCAAAATTGATCGCGCTCCAAAAATAAACTTTTTTAGATCAAAATTGTTTTTGTAAAAATCCAGTTTAAACCGGTTTTAAACAATCACAGGAGTATCAAATTTCGATAAACCGATATTAAAAAAAAACTTTATCTTTCCCTCATCTTAAAATTATTCGAGGTCCATAACTTTATCCCGAGGCCAGATTTATTTATTGAAAAAAATCCAATTTAAAGTTGTTTGTAATACTCGTATGACTATAATATTTGTTCAATTGTCAACTTTTAGAAAAGCCATGACTTCTTTTTTTATTTTAAAACCGATTGAGTCTCAAATGTTTTTTGTCAGCAAAAAAAAATTTAAAATTTTTTTTAAAAATTAAATTTATATAATATTTGAAACTTTTCCTCACTGTTTCGTGCTCATTCCTATTTTTTTCTCTTTTCGTCTTTTGGCTATAAGAGAAAGATCTGACCCTGCTCTTTATTGGACAGACAGAAGAATCAGGTTCATGGCGGACATTCGCACAAAGTTCTAACTTTTTGTTGGCGATAAGTCCCCAAATGGAACAACCATCTTTATTTTTAATAATCCTAAAATCCTTTTCTAATAATCCTAAAAAGTAAAAAAACTGATGCTGCAAAAGCGATATATCACCAGTTTTTCTACCTTGATATTGTATGACTTCAAAAACCTCAAAAAAAATTTACTCGACAATAATCGTAATAAAAAGATTAATTATCTAATTTCAGATGAAACTAATTAGCGAGATCATCAATTCACTCATTATAATTAAATTACTTTTTAAATTCATTATTAAACAAATTTAATTTATATGTGTTTTTATAGATAGTTTAAATTTAAAAAAACTTTATCTTCCCAATCAGTCAACTACACAGCATATTTATATTTTACCAAAATTTTCTACAAAATGCCAACTTGTCGCAAGGCCTCAGGAGGCGAAGTGTAGCCCATTTACTGCCAGAGAAATTTTCACACCTTAATTTTACGCCAGTTTCCAAAAAAGATTAAAATGAAATCTGCTATGCATATTTCAATGCAATATCAGAACATATTTTTTGAATGGTCAAGCACCACGTGCTCATGCGAGTTAAATTATATTTTTACTCATTTTAATTGTTTCATCGAATGAGTCACTTTAGTATCGCAAACGATCCAACAAAACTTTGTCTCGCATTTATTGTTTAAAAAAATATCGTATTTCCTATTCATTTCATTTCATATGATCACGTGCCCAATATGACATTTTTCTGTGTTTTATTGGCTGTAGTCATTAACTTATTTTTTTTAATCAGTAATGGGATGGCATCAAGTTTTTTAAAGCTGACATTTTTGAAATGCTCGTGAAGATAATAAAATTTTTATTTTTTGCCTATGGGTTTTGTTGACGCCACAAAAGCTCATTCCTAAAACAATATCATGTTCTGGTAACAAGATAATCAAGATATCTCGTAAATGGCTGTGAGTGGGTTTAACTCCTTCGAATGACAAAAATACTAAGAGAGCTGAATGTGGAGAAATCATTTCGGGCAAGTGACGGTAATCTACCAAAACTAAAGATTTGGAAGTTAAAAAAAAAGGTCAGAAGTCAGATCATATATTTAAAATGAAAGAATTATGTTAAATAAAAGTCCCCACAAATTTATGCAAATAATTGCATAAATATAAAAGATTCTAAAATTCAACAAGAATCATAGGACAATGGCAGGCTAGAAATTACTATGAAAACTGGTTCCCAAATGGCAAAATCATGCACATCAACAAAAGGCAAAATGGCTACTTACATTACAGCTGCAACAGGGTTCCAAAACGAGACTCATGGCTTGGAGTTCTTCTTTATTCTTCCTGCAAATAAATAGGGAATGAATAAAGCATGAAGTGAACTGGGAACGACAGACACGCTTCATAATTTATTTTCGCATTTTCGCCACAGATGAAAACCCTGGAGAAGGGGGAACCGTCCATTTTGTTCTTTCTGTGCCGGAAATGTATTAGCCATTCGCCCACGCGTTTTTATTGGAAACAAGAGCTCAGGTATTTATGATATTTTTTTTTCCTGTGCGAGATAACGACCTATTTCCATCTGTGGCATGCATCGTTCTAAAATATTCAAGAGAAATTGATCGCGAAAAGATTTCTATTACTTCTTCCTCTCCGTCCAGACTATAATTTTCTCCGCAGTAATTGAATCTGTTGTGAAGTTTTGGCGTAAGAGCACCAAAAATCAATCATTTTTTGAATTTTTTTGGCTTTAATAATGCAAAAACTACTTTTAAGATGTCACGCAGGAAAGTTTAAATTAATATTTTATAGTTGATGGCATCAAATGAAAAGCTGCCATCGAAATTTTTAAAATTCCACTTTAATCGACAGGATGGTGGTTACCTTTATGCTTATAGTTACATAAATTAGGTGAACTGGCTGTGATATAAAACAAAGAAAAATGTACTTTATTGAATTTTGTTATGCTTTTAGTGATGTAGGGTTGAATGAGCTTTTGTCATATTCCAATTAATTTTGCCCATCTCCATCTGAATTAAGTATTATAATGTGGCATTTCATGAAAGTTAATTTTAAAAAAAAGATATTGGCAATTTATTTGGCATTTTTTATCTGAATTTCTGTTTTATAGAATAATGTGAATCTTCCAATTAAAAAAGAACATTTGATTAAAAATAGAGACAATTGATGTAGCTTTGAAAGGTGTGTAAAGAAACTTTCTTCTATATCCCAGCATATGAAGTGATAATATAACTTCTTAGTTTATACTCATATTAAATTTGCTAGAGTAAGCCCTGATTATCAGTAAAGAAAATTATCTGTATAATCTAAAAATAGAATACCATGCTTCTGATTGATCAAATTTAATCATCCGACCTTACTAATAATAAAGGTGTGTGTGTGTGTGTGTGTGTGTGTGTGTGTGTGTGTGTGTGTGT